>CACRXK020009668.1:0-18772 GCA_902702795.2 Paramuricea clavata
TGACCATTTGCGTAATAGACTAAATTTTGATCTCAACAAAAATTTCAATACAGCTTGAAAGAACATCACAAAATTAGTAATATTCCAAAGTTTCGTTGCAAAATGTTGTAAAATGCGGAAAATATAGCCTTGCGAAATTTGCAATTTTCAGTCATTTAGATTACAAACCGGAAATTGACAGCCTCGAAGGGTTTGGGGCTGTCAATTTCCCGTTTGTAATCTAAAATGACTGAAAATTGCAAATTTCGCAAGGCTATATTTTCCGCATTTTACAACATTTTGCAACGAAACTTTGGAATATTACTAATTTTGTGATGCTCCTTCAAGCTGTGATGAAATTTTTGTCTAGACTTGTTTAGTTCAAAATTTAGTCTATTACGCAAATGGTCAAATTGAAAAAACTAACCAGGTGAATCAAATAAGCATTATTCAAGATCAGCAAACGTAATGTTTCAAACATTTCTATTGCTAAAAACATTGAGTTTCCTGATCTTGAATTATGCATAATTGATTTTCCTAGTTTTTCAATTAAAAGGGCTGAAATGCACCTTAAAAACCATCATTCTTACAATTAGCCACTCCGAAGTTGATGAGTGGACTGGGGACGAGTGTTAAAAAGTGCCCAAATTAAGAAATGAACCAAATAACTAAAAAGACCACCTCAAAATTAGTACGTATACAAAGTTTGAAGACGTTTACATGAATACCCTTCAAATAATAAGCTTTCGAAAATAGCGATATTTAATATGAAATGTATTGTAATTTTTGTTTTTGGGACGCGCGTCCCAAAAACTATCTTTTAATCAGTAATTTCATAATTTTCGAAAGTTTATTATTCGACGGGTATTCATGTAAACGTCTTCAAACTTTGTATACTAACTAATTTTGAGGTGTTCTTTTTAGTGATTTGGTTCATTTCTTAATTTGGGCACTTTTTAACACTCGTCCCCAGTCCACTCATCAACTTCGAAATGGCTAATATGGGCAAATATCAGGATTTTGAACATCTTCACTCGGCAGTTTCGAGTGTAAATTTTATACATTTATTTAGACCTAGCATGCAGGAGCAGCTGTGAAAAATGTAACTATACAGGCCCTCTGACAGGAACTCCGGGGGTCTATAGTTGCATTTTTTGCAGCCGTCCCTGGTTAGGTCTAAATAAATGTATAAAATTCACACTCGAAATTTACATCTACAAAACACTTCAATAATCTTACAATATTTATAAACCCAGAAATCAGTAATATTTTAATCTAATAAGTTCATGGCAGTGTATACCGATGATCTGGGCGCATGAATTGAACGTTTTTTTTAAATAAATAGATATAGTTTTTTTCACAAAGCGAATTGGTTAGATTTTAAGCGGTCATGTCCAATTTTGGAAATAAAAGTTGTTACCTTTCTTCCTTCGCTTGTTCGCGTTTCTTTTTGTCATCATTCATTAATCGCCAGTTTTGCAACATGTCGTCGTAAAGTTTGTTTGCTCTACCAACAAAGAAATTAGTTGAGGTTTCTACTCGACAATCTCAAGAAGTAGGTATACAATACAATGAAATAGAGGAACTTGGCTGGTAAACAATTGTTTCTCTTAAAATCTGATGATTGTCTATACTAGAAAAGCACATTTTTCCATGCATGGGCATGTTTTTAATAAATTATTTGTATCTCATTCTCGCGGAGTAGTATCTTGTTCTTGATTGTAAACAAAATGTAAACATCTGTCTCAAACAGTCCAAGAAAGTCAAGCTTCTGTGAGTTATGTACGAATCCTTGCTGTTGCTTCCACGTTAGATATTGAAGACAAAGTTGACTTACTTTTCTTTTCTTTGTGTGGATTCACGTCTTGCTTTTCCCAAGTTGAACATGGGAGTGAGTGTTACACTGCTGTTCATAATCAAGTCACTGATCGTTGTTCCACTCTTCGGTATGTCTTCCCTAAAATTCACCAAAGTTTATTCACATCATTTTGATTGGCTGGAAGGACAGCTTTGACTCCAGTTATAGCATGGATTGTTAAATGCATTTTTATGATCCATGGTTATACATAGATCAGTCACTATGTACGATGATGTTATACGAACATAATGATGATGTCATACGATGACGTGATGTTATACCATGTCATGATGATGTCATACGATTACGTCATGATGTTATACGATGTCATGATATCCTACGATGACATGTGTTATACCATCATGATGACGTCATAATGTGATGTCATAATAGTCATCGTCATGATAATTCTAGACGACGTCATGATAATTTGATGTCATAGCAATGACGTCATGATGATATGACGATATCGTGATGACATCATAATATTAAACCGTCATTACGACGTCACACAATCTTACATTCTTACCCGCTTTCCTTCTGTTTCTTGTCAGAGTAGTAATTATAGTAGGCGATCAACAGCACAACTAACATGAAAATCAACACCACTGGAATAGCTATTGCTAACAGTATTGTAAGTTTACTCGGCCCAGGATCCTCTGTAGGCTGTGCGGTCCTTTTGACGTCAGTGAGTCGGGCAGTTGGTACCTGTTTCCTCACGCGGACATTGTTTGCGTCATTGTCATGGTTACTGGGTTGCTGAGCGTTTTCTTCCACATAGTGGGTTAACATATCTTTATCTGATTTTTGTTGAGGAGCAAACTTTGTTGATTTTTCACCTGACATTGTACTATACCTCATCACAAAACTTGTTTTTCTTGTTTGACTGCCGGCTTTCAGTCTTAGGTGTATACGAACTTTGTCACTCCCGGATACTAGGCCCCGGAATGGTTTCCTTTCATTGCAATATTTTGTTATAATCGGTCGTGTTCTGCCAATATGTTCTTTGACCGCGACGTAGTTGCACTCACATATTCCTGGGCAAGAGTCCTCGATGTTCAATCTGGAGAACTCAAGTTGTGCGAGTGTCCCGCGTGGCACGTGGATTATCCACGAGCACGAAACGTCCCTCGCGTGTAGTGTGTGATTGACAACAATTATCCCATCTCTATCGCTGAGATGTTTCTTGCGACCGCACATTGGTTGAATGGAACGTTCAAACCTGTTCAGGATTTTATTTCTTTCACCTTGACAAAATAAAAAGTTTTGAGTTTTAGGAAATAGGCAGTCACAAGCTTTGCAGTTACCAACATGATGTACATGTTATTGAGAGAAGCCTAATTTGATAAGCATTTTACATTTCAACAATCATTCTTGGAAAGCGACGATTCTTGAAAGTGAACTGTCAAAGCAGTAAAAGGTCAAGTAGACTAGACCGCTAGTTTTGCAGTTTAGATTCTATTCTATTCTCTATTGAAAATAGCCTCAGTTCCTCATTTTCTGTGTTTAAGAAAACTCGCGTATCATGCAGTGATTTTAATAAAATTTTGAACAGAAAGTTAAAAAAATCTTGACAGATGTTTTACACGAAATATCAAATATACGCGGCATCTGTGCCGGCTGATGGAATCAGAAAATTATTTCACAATACGTGCATAGATTGTGTTGGAAAATTTGCAATGACATTTTACAGCTGTGCTATAAATGCATGTTCAATGTTTGGTCGTGCAAAATAAAATCGTGCAAACTAAACCGTCGCCGATGTAAAGCATCCAAGTTAGGTTCATCTGCTTACGTATAACAATTGGCATAAGTTTTTGCATACGTTTTTCGGGAATTATGCGTTTTTTTAATCCGTTATCTTGATAATATAATAGGCTTTTTCGTTTATTTTCATGAAAGAGTACAACAGTATATACAATATGGTTATATGTTTTGAATTCTAATATTAGTAATCAGGTTTTCTCCCAATGAACTTGGCCACGTTCAGTATAAGTTGAAAGTTCCAACCATAATTAAATTACTGAATAAATTGAGCTTCCATGCATGAGTCGAGCCAATAGCTGAAGATCTTATATTGGGTTTAAATAAAATCATTTATACATATTAAGTGCAATTTAACGTACAACCTCGTAAAAAAACATATTCGTATAGTTTGAATTTAATGATCTTTTGGAAAAGAGAGTCATCTTAGGGTTACACTATCAAAGTTTCTGCGATCACAGTAGGAATTTTGCATAGGTAAATTGTGAATTTTGAAGGATTTGTAAGAAATATTTGAGGAAACTGATTCACTGTTTAACACTGAGTCAGTTCCCGGCTCAAACATTTCTTCTAAATCCCTCAAAACGTAGAATTTGCAAAATTCCTACTCTGACTGATCACAGGCATAAAAGTGTTGTATATAAGTACCTAGCCTGCAAGCAGGCTGGCATATTGAAGTTAGACGTATATCTAGTGCAGTAAGTAAACTTTTTGCACATGTGCTAAACTGTTAGTGTATTCCCGATAAAACGCAGTAGATATGACAAAATGAAAACTATATCCTTACCATCCCGAAACACTACAGGGTGACCAGAACCGACATCCAGTAATATCTGTGACACTAAAAGCATCAACGTCGTGCGGCTGAACACATCAATCATTCTCGTGTTTATGTGATTCCCACTTTGGATCTCACTTTGAAATATATTCCCTCTTTACACCCAAATAGATCGTTCTACGTTAACATATAAACTCGAACACTCCAACAGAAAGCAGCGCTGACTTTAAGCTTAATGCGACAGATATATCTGTGTACAAATACGCTTTAATTTCCACCATTTATAACGAGTGTTGAATGTTTATCCAAAATGTAGCAAATCACTGCAGTGATGTTGCAATTATTCGTCATTCTAAATCAATTTCTGCCAACAGTTTCCCGAACAGACATCGCTTTAGTAGACAATTATGTGAACGCGGTGTGGAGATTTTATTAAGGACGACGGTGCTTAGTTAATAATACGTGCAGATATATTGCGCCGTACTGTGTTATTACCTCGCGTTATTCTGTTATCTGTTAACGAATTAAACATTCTGTCTTTGTTTGACACAGCGTGATATCTAACCCTGCAGTTATCGCATATCTAAGACAGGCTCTAAATGAACTTTCCATTTGTGGTAGTATATTGAAACACTATTCTGTTTCGCAGTGCATTGACAAGATTAGACTTATCAGTGCTATTTATTTTCTTGCAGTAACGTATTGCCTATGAAAGATTGTGAAATGGGTCACAAATTGATACGCCGTAATATAACGCGGATTTTTTATTGCTTATTTAACTCGAAAGAACAACAAGGGACTAGTATCACGCGACAAACGATGTCCCGTAGATATGTACACGACATCATCATTCAAGTAAGGCCCCGGTTTTGATAGCGGATCTTTTCATGCGTCGAAATCCGAACCTGATCAAATTAAATACGGCACAAGATCGGCAACAGAACGTCCGACCTAATTGTACCGTGCCAAAGAACAAGTACATTATGTCAGAAATTTCAATGCTAACTTGCTAATATGTATATATCATAATCATATGATAATGTACGTTAAAAAAATGTGCGTAAATCTAGGTTCGGAGCATGAAAAGCACGGCGTCCGGCCAAACACAACGATATGACTTGCCGTATTTTGTGCCGTGTCGAACTCTAATCAAAACTTGGCGAACTTAATTGATTTAGACGCCGCCCTTCTTCCGTACTTAATCATTGTATTAGGTTCGGGGCATGAAAATTCGCCGTCTAAACCCGGTCCTTAAGGTCCTATATACGACTGCACAAACTCGTCTTGCAATTTTGTTGCGAGAAGTTGCACATAGATCTTCATGTTTCGCGACAAAAGGGATAAGGTTATGATTGGGATCAAGATCAAACAGAAATATATTTCTGCGCGAAACATAACGATATGTAATCAACTTTCCAATCTGGCAGTAATTTGCTGCTGCATATATATAGACCTGCGTTAGATTACTTTATCTTCTTGTGCTGTTTCCGCTTTTGTATTTTGTCATTTATGTATTCTTTACTTGCCTATGCGAAGTTATCAAAATTAGAAAAGATATAGAATCATTATCTGTGTGAAAATGTTTTACTTGACTAAATAGGGCATGACAACCTCGTAAACCAGGGTATTTTCTCTCACAAAAAGAAATTCTTAATTTGGGATGCTATTCTCTTTATCACATATTCACATTTCTTGACTTGCATCTTGACACCTTGATCACAGGTAATTGAAATTCCTTTTCATGTAATTGAAACATCAAACTCAGCTATTCATGTTAACATGTTCATATCCAAAATTTACGCATCATTTTTATATTTGATGTCAACAAATAAACTGTACAGAACACTCAGTTCTTCATTTTCCTGCATTCCTGAATCCTTCCTAGCCATTTTTCAAACTCACTCGTGCAAAACAGTCGGCCATTTAAAAGCAAATAGCGTTCTAAAATAACTTAAGAAAGAATTTTGTATCAATTAGTGACAAAAGTATTCACATGTTATCATTTTAGAGAATTATATAAATTACATCTTTCGTGATATAATTTCTGATTTCGTTGAGGCCTTCGAAGCTTGATAGTTTGAAAAGTGAAAAGGTTCTTCGCGATTATTGTGGGATAAAATGAAGTGTTCACTTTCTTTTATGTTTTTGAGTTTTTTGTTTGTCTACTTGGTTTTCGTTGGTTTCTCTGGGGCACAAAGCGGTTTGGCTGAACTATTGGAAGCGGTAGAAGATAGGTGAGGTTTTGCAAATTTTGTTTTCATAATTTCATGGTGCTTGTTTTTACTCATGCATCATATGCATGGACCAAGTTCTTAGAAGATTGATAGACGTACTCTTTGAGTCGATCTGAACGAGATCTGAAGGAATTCGAGGATATATTAATTCTATTTATCCAGATTTATTTGTGCATGGGGAAGAAACACTGGTACTATGCAGTGTTATCAGAATTTTGGGTTTAACCTTGATATTTATACACATGCACCGTAAACTGGCATCACTTCAATGTAATTACATGAACTTGCCGATTAATCACGTCATGGTTAAATCTCGTTAACTGTGTCTGTGTAGCTCAGTTTAGACAGCGCTGCACCAGTTCGCAGCCGATAACGATCAGCTGTTCCTGTTTAGATCAAAATATAAAAAATTTACGCTCGAAATTAGTTCTATCTACATAACCCTCTTCTATGCTTTTGGATACTGTGTCATTCAGTAGTATGAACACTGACCTACCCACATTAGTAATGTAAGCACTGTTTTAAAGTGTTACCAATGTATTATTTAATAAAACATATGCTATTCAGAAAACGGTTATGGTGACATTTGTATCAACCTCAAATCTAAACTCTGTGGTTTTCTCTAAGCCTGGTTCACACTCGCAATTTTGTCGGCGATTTTGTGTTTCTGACGGATGCAAATGAGTGAACTCTCACAAAAATACACAGTCGCTTTTCAGAAGTACACAATTCTAAGTCTTTTGCATGTCACTCATTCGATCACATTTGCAGGAGGAGAAATGTGTGAACCAGGCTTTAGCGTTTTTAAACACGACACGTCCTTGCGATAGTATTAAATATCTAATTATCTAATTTAATATTTTTTCATGTTAGTAATGATGACGCGGCTGCATTTGAGATGACGTCAGATGAAGATGACGTCAAAATCTTGCTTGATGTTGCCGCTGAAATATGTAACCGTACAAGGATTCATGGAGGTTCGTTGATTTCGGGCCTTGTACCGGATAGCTTTTTGTGGCGACGTGAAAAACACCTATCTGTACCTTTTAGGAACGCTATTTTCCGAGGAATTATTGCAACAGAGAGATGATGTATCGCTTAGCTTCTTTGTTGTACATTCCGTATCGGATAGGTGCTTTTTCGCGCCACTACGGGAAGCTATCCGATATAGTGTCGCCCTACCATAGATATCTTATATTATATACACTAGATAGTTCATCTCTTTTAGTAAAATTGAAGCCAATAATATTCCAGCGGTTACCCCCATTTGAATAGATGGCGGCCATGTTGGTAGTTCCCACTCGCTAATAAACGCTTAGAAAAAAACAGTAACTTTCATGCTCATTTGAATAGTTTAAAAATGTATTTGGAATAGGTTTAACTTACTGTTCAAGTTCCCTGTTTAAGAAATAGAAAACATACGAATCTTCTCATTTCATGGGAATATCCTGAGTCTGCAATCACGGCTTCAATTTTTGAATTGCAGAATAATTAGATGCACTATCTAGTGTATATCAGTAATACGCCCTACAGAGTCTGTAAATCCATCTATTATGTTTAATAATTTTCTGAATGCTATACTAGTCTTTATAAAATTTTAAAGCTTGTTCTTTTCTCTTTCGACTAAGGTCTAAGGGGTCATTTGTGTCCAAAATGCAAGTGATAACGGCACAAGGGAAAATTTAGTATAACGCAATCATTGTATTAGCTGCCATTTAATATTAAATGCAATTCTGTTTTAAACTTGACAGATCAGGATCTGAACAAAGGACTGTGTGATTGTTTTCGCCGCTATCAATTTGGTAACTGAAGATTTTTGGTAAGCGGGGTTGATGCCATTTTGAGATGCCTAATCGTCCAAACTGACCGAAATTATAATTATGAAGCAATTTTTTTGCAGCGTTTTTGTCGCACAAATTCTTCAATTTGGTGCCAGAAAGTGCAGGAACTGATGGCATTTCCGAGCTTCGATTTTTCAACTGGGGAAGCATGCATGCCCCTGCCCCCCCCCCCCTACTTTTCAACCCACTTCTTTAAATATCTTCTTACACTGCTGCTGTGCCTGGGACAGTTGGATCATTTTTGGCCTGTCGTGTTTGCATTTGGCTGAAAACTACGATATCCAGTGAATATTGTGAAACTGAATTGAGATCGAAAAAGTTCTGAAAAACGTATTCTTAACGCTCTTTTATCCAAGGAAGGTTAGGGGAAAAAACATTTTGGACCTATTATTTTCAAGAAAACGTGTACCTCCGCGTTTCGACACCAAAACGAAGAGGGCCCAAACTTTTGAGTTCACCTCCCCAAAGACATATCGGTGTCGGCATAGTCCTACACTCACAGTGTAGCCTACATGAAGTATATTAATTTGTTATTGTACATTTGATTTACAGGCATTAGGCTTTAGTCCTTATCGTGGATTAAGAAGAAAAAAAGAAGACTGGAATATAATAGAACTGAGTCTGAGATGGCCGATGTATAATTGATATATTCATGAAATAAAAAAATTGACCATGACTCACATTCACACTGTTAATGTACACATTCCTATTTGTTCAACATGTTTGCTCAAATTTAAAGGGAATAATTCCATGAATAATTCTATTTCAGAGCCATCCTTAGTCGATGACGATATATTAAAAAACATTTTCAAGAATTCGTTCTCTCGACTCGAGCGGAATTCGATTACTTGCTTCATTGTATTCTGTCAGAATGTGAAACTAAGTTTTCCATCATTCCATGGCCATGGGCATGAATCATATGTCTGGTGGTTTTTCCAAAATGGGCAAACAGTACTACAAATCTATCAAATGTCAATGAGTATTTATTAGAATGTTTACATTTGCATCTAAGAGATAATTGTTTGTCGATTTTGGTCATTTTAATGATCAATCATGCGCAATCTGACCAATTCCTTGATTTTTAAAGGACTTTCTTCTTAATTTTTGACCCTGCAATGTTCAATATATGAAATCAATTGATTTCCCAGTGCTATCGCGATCTAAACTATCCCAGCATGATCTAACTAAATTTCGACTAGGTTTTATTAATTTTCTTCGTGTACTCAGTTGCACACATACAATCTATCTCTCAAAATCCTACTATTCAAAGTAATTATTTTGGGGGGTTTTTAACCACTGGTAATTTATCTTTATGTATAGATTAATCAATGACTCATCAGACACCATTTAGTAAGTTATTAATTTCATGAATGAAGCTCATAGATCATGTTTGTCGTACAAACAGTACAAATGAGTTTCATCAAAATATGTACATTCGCATCAATGCCGATGCTTATAGTAATACAACTATAGATAATTACACAGACTGTCGATTGGTATTTTAATTTCGTCACTCAAGCATTATAATTATTTTACTTTTTTATTTTGCAATGTTTAATGCATTTAAGTGTCAAGTGCACCATGTCCATGAGGTAATTGTTTCTCTCAAAACCTGACTAATTTTTTTGTCGTTGCTTCCAAATTTATTTTCCAGTTTATTTTCATTATCTATACCATCTTAATTAAGGCGTTTGAGGAGCATGTTAAAAAGATTTACGCCTGTAGTCTAATAGACTTGGTTCAAGTCCGTCTCTGAAGAGGTTGAAAAAATGAAAATAGCGATGCACAGCAAACGGTCAAAAAAGGCGCGGAAAAAGTAGTCTAAAAGCACACTGACACTCAATGAGTGGATGTTAAATCTGAGCTTCTCTCGACTGTCAATGCTGTTTTTGAATAGTTGGAGATATTAGTGTCGTACACCTTACTATGTGATTACTCACCCTCCAGCTATTCAAAAACAGCATTGACACTCAAGTCTCAAGAAAAGATCAAATTGAACTTCCACTCATTGAGTGTAAGCTAGTGAGCTTTTAGAAATACGGGCGTTAGTTAAAAATTGTAAATTGATGAATACACGCCTCAATAATTCTTTAAACTTGACGCCATATTCCCAACAATATAAACAATCTTAATGAATTACTTCAAACATATTTTTTTCTTTTTTCTTTTTCTACTTAAATAGACTAAAATCTCTTTATTTTAGCAACATTTTATACATTCAGACACACTTTGCGGACTGAGAAACGTATGCCTACTGAGTTCTGTATCAAAAAAATTGATATGACCTCAATTTTGGAAATTTTCCCGGGATAGCATGCCCCCAGACCCCCTAGTTTTCTCCGCTCCTATTATGCTACTCTGTTACAGTTCAATCATGTCAGTTTTGCGTATCGTGTTTGCACTTGGCTAAAAATCTTAACTTATATGATTCCCAACTTAGCTGGAACTGATTAACCTTCCCAAAGTTTTCCCAAAATAAAACGTTTTCCGCTGCTAAGAGCCTGGGTACGAGGTTGCTCTGTAATTTTCCTTCGTGTACTCAGTAGTACATATAAATTACGCCTCCGAAAATCCTACCATTAAAAGTAATTATTTTTGGTGTGTTTCACCTGTAGCAATTTATCTTTATGTACATTAATCAATGACTGATCAAGCATCACTTAACAAGTAATTAATTTCGAGAGAATATAAAACAAGGCTCAATTGCTCCACTATTCCACATTTGGATAATCCAAGCAGCTACTTCTCAGTGAAAATATCCAAGTCTTTCGACAGCTCTTCGAGTAAACTTTGATCTTTCGGTGATTTGAAGTCATGAAGTTTTCACAAGTATTTGTGGTTCTTTCTGTCTTGTTTGCCATTTCTTTTGGTATTCCTGCCAACTGGAAAGAAAATGAAGACGTTATGGCCAGGTAAACTGAGTTGCAAATAATAGTTTTATATCATGCCTTTGCCTTTGGTTTTGGCGTCGCTTTATCTGTTACTTTTTAGCTTTAGTAATTGAGGCCCAGGCCAGGGCGAACCAGGAATCATTTCCGCAACAGAAATCACACTTTGCCTTTTGAGAAAAAGATATGTTTGTGAATAAGTTGGGACGAAGCACTGTTTCTTTCTACTATAGTCATGTTTCCCGAAGGTGGACAAGTCGGGGAACATTGTTTCCTATAGCCGTGATGTTGCTCAACTATAAAGGTCGGCATTCAAGCCATGTAACACCAAGTCGATACTTTACAAAAAGTAACTTATTTTGTCATCAAAAGGACAAAAACGTGGTATTTTCAGTGGTTCATCAAAACCAAGTATATAATCACGGCTTTTTGTGCACTGCTTACAATTCACTTTCTCTGTTTAACCAAGGATTAAATGACATCTGAAAATGGTGGGTTTCACTAAATGTTTGGCTGTGCAATTATTACTTCTGCCTAAGACTGAGAAAAAAAGTCTTTAAGAAAAGACTATATATAGTTTTATAAGGCCAATATAGTATTCCAAAAAATGTTCATCTATAGCATAAAAGATGTTTTTTATACACTCTGCGCATATAGGTTTTCCCGCGTCTTTACTTATATAATCTTACTTCTATTTTAGCTAAGATTGTCTAACTTTCCTTTCATGGTTTTCATCTAGCAATGACGGTGCAGTTCAAGAAAAGAGATTCGCTCTTACTGCTTGGCTAGCAAAGAAGGCGTTGGGTGCAGCAGTAAGTGCTGCATGCAACTTCGGAAACTGTAAGTCAGAGTTATGAATCTTATGATATATCTTATATCAAATGCTGTATCGATATTATAGTGGTATAAAAAAGCATCAGCTGCCGATCTGTATTTAAGTACTATCTTATCCTGGTATTGATTTATTGTAATTTTTAACTTAACCATTTTAACATGGAGAGATTTCTGCATGGACGTTACTTTCTTTAAAATTTTGATTTGCTTTACCTTTCTAGTGCCTGACCAAATGAAAGGCGTGTGCAAGTGCGCTTCCTTGGTTGTAGGCCGCGATGAAGGTAATGAACATTTACTATGTGTACTCAAAATTTCACGGTGTGAACAAAGGTTAGTTATGATATAAATAGCTATCAATTCAATGGTCAGTATAATGTGCGAAAAAAGAGCTATCTCCTAATTTTCACCTTGTGATCAAGTTAAGTGCATGTACATGCATGTGTACGTGGGAATTATGATGAATATCAATCCCTAGAAAATGTGCGAAAACAGTGAGAGCTATCACAAAATGAAATGTTAAAATATTTACACACTTATTCAAGAAATCTTGAGAGTTAATGAATTAGGATATATATAATTACAAAGTTATACATGAATAAACAGATATGATTAATAAAATATAAGAAAGATAGGGGGAGAATGGGTAAACAAAGAAATGAGAGTTGAAAAGAGTTTTTCCAGTCATCTACTCATCTCTCATGAAAGTCTCGTTTGAAGTTGTCAAACATTAACTCACTCTCAGGTCAATTGCAACGAATGATCCATAGTATTTTGTGGAAAAACTTTGCGCGCTTGCAGCCAAAAACCCCACTTTTGTTTCTTTAAGTGCACTCGCTTTGTCTTAACCCCCTCCCCCATTTTTTCCTGTAGAGTTCGAAGCCGAGAAACGCTGGTTCATTAGTGACCCAGTGGGAAAATTGAAAAGCACCGTCAAAGACGTCTGCGATAGTAAGTAGAGCTCTCATTTTGCTATTGCTGAGGCACCATATATAAAATCTCCTTTATTCTTGTTCGTATAAAGAACCAGTTTGCTTATTATGTTAAAATTTGTATTTTTTGAAGAATTTGGGGTGGTTTTAAGTGGACCATGTGGCTGTATCCTCCCTTTTATTTAAGAGAAGGTAAGAGAAACATGCTGATTTTGTATAACTGCACGCAAAGACTAGACCAAACTATAATCTTTTCCCAATGGCAATGCGAATCATCATGGGACCGTTTTTGCTGCGCTTATTTAGTGTAGGTTCATTTCATCGTGCTCATACGGGTCTCCAGGACCGTCGCTGGGAGGGGGAGGGGGTTTAGGGTGTGACACCCTCTGAAAACATCTCGTCGGCAAAATGAAGGATTTGTCGGCAAATTGTGTTCGTATATAGTGGCAAAGCATGAATTGGATAGGAAAGAAAAGGACTAAAATATTTGAGTGACACTGATTAAAAACAAATAATTATAGCTAAAATTGGGAGAAATTTACGAAATCAGTAACGAAAAATTTAACGATTAACGGTAAGTTAACCCAAAAGTGAATAAAACATATTATGTCCGGAAACTTTTTTGTTGAGCGCGCCTGCCCCCACCCGGGAAACGAAATGTTAATTAGCGGTTGAAATATTTTCGGCAAATGCGATACCGTGCTTTAGCCTCGCAACAGCCCTACTTGTATCTCGATTGAGGATGGAGGAGATACAATGGGTTGGCTAAGGATTTCGGTAATCCTTATGGTGGTTACTGATTGATTAGTTATGCATCTTAACCAGGTACCGATTCCATCCCTATTAGCGACAACGGGCAAATTTAGATAAGAATAATAACTGTAATAATCATTGTATAGCCCTATATTGTCATGTTGAACGATATCGTATTCAGCAATGTTAGTAAAAACAAACAAAAAACTGTTTTCTATAGGACATGGACATGGGTTGATGAAAACATACGAATTAAAAGCAAAAGATGAAATTATTAGTTGATTTAGAACATGTAATGTTAGAAAATGAATGAATAAAAGTATCATATACATGCAGAAGGTCTAATAATTTGTCTATATACTTCTAGACTCCGATGGCCAGAAATGAGCGATATAGTGATTACGCAACACTAAGTGATCACCCGGCCGTGCCTGATTCCCAATATAGTAAATTGTATCACTAATGTATAGCAATACAATACGATTCCTTCGCTGTGCGTTATAGACAATACAAATTCCTACATGCGAAGCTTGTTCCGGCAAGATGAGGTTCTTACGGTTTTGAATGATATAAAAACGAAGAAATATAATCTTCCCTTGTCCCTTGTCCCTGCCTTGTTTTAAAGGCAGTTACTGGGTAAGAGTATCCAAGACCGGTAAAGAACTTCGTCTTGGTTCCAATATAGCATGGCCATAACTCAATGAGATTTCGGTCAATTTCTTCTGCTAAATTATTGTTTTGAAGCTCGTTTCTTGCTTGTCTTTGCACCCGTTCCGTGCGTTGTAACCAATAATCTATTGGCGTTGTAATGCCATTGTATGCAATAAAATATTGGGTCAGTGTAACTGCATGAAGACAAAACCACAAACATTGGACAAAAGTTTTAGTTATAAATGTAATTGGCCAAAAATGCAGGTTTGTGGGTTGGGGTTGGGCAAACACTAAAAAAAAGGTTATCAACTTTGGAGTTAGGGGTTAAAGGTTAGGGTTGGGGTTAGGATTATGGTTAGGATTAGGGGTTAGGGGTTAGTGGTTGTAATTAGGGGTTAGGGTTAGTGTTAGGGGTTTAGGTGCCGCGAATTTATCATTATGATAAATTCAAAATGTGCCGCGAATTTATCATAATGATAAATTCGGACGTGTTTAAGAATTTACTCGTATAGTAAATTCAAAGGTGGAGCTCAATGCTGTTAATTTAAAACTGATGGCTATGCTTGATATAGCCAGCCTACAAAAACACCATGACGAAATACGTTTGATGTTACGTTGTACATATAAATAAATCCGAAAATCCTGCCATTGGCATTGAAAGTAATTATTTTTGGTGTGTTTAACTGACCTATATGCCTACTATACCAATTTATCTTTAGATCAAGCATCACTTACCAAGTTATTAATTTCGAGAGCCTATAAAACAAGGCTCAATTGCTCCACTATTCCACATTTGGATAATCCAAGCAGCTACTTCTCAGTGAAAATATCCAAGTCTTTCGACAGCTCTTCGAGTAAACTTTGATCTTTCGGTGATTTGAAGTCATGAAGTTTTCACAAGTATTCGTGGTTCTTTCTGTCTTGTTTGCCATTTCTTTTGGTATTCCTGCCAACTGGAAAGAAAATGAAGACCTTATGGCCAGGTAAACTGAGTCGCAAAAAATAGTTTTATATCATGCCTTTGCCTTTGGTTTTGGCGTCGCTTTATCTGTTACTTTTTAGCTTTAGTAATCGAGGCTCAGGGCGAACCAGGAATCATTTCCGCAACAGAAATCACACTTTGCCTTTTGAGAAAAAGATATGTTTGTAAATAAGTTGGGACGAAGCATTGTTTCTTTATACCATATAGTTTTCGAAGGTGGACAAGTCAGGGAACATTGTTTCTTATATAGCCGTCATGTTGCTCAACTAAAGTCGGCATGCATTCAAGCCATGCAGCACCAAGTCGATACTTTACAAAAAGTAACCGCTTATTTTGTCATCAAAAGGACAAAAACGTGGTATTTTCAGTGGTTCATCAAAACCAAGTATATAATCACGGCTTTTTGTGCACTGCTTACAATTCACTTTCTCTGTTTAACCGAGGATTCTACTTTAGCTATATAGATTGTCTAACTTTCCTTTCATTGTTTTCATCTAGCAATGACAATGCAGTTGAAGAAAAGAGACTCGTTCCTACTGATTTGCTAGCAAAGAAGGCGTTGAGGGCAGCAGTAAGTGCTGCATGCAAATCGGGAAAGTGTAAGTCAGAGTTATGATATATCTTATCAAATGCTGTAGGGATATTAGTGGTATAAAAAAGCATCAGCTGCCGATCTGTATTTAAGTACTATCTTATCCTGGTATTGACTCATTGTAATATTTAACTTAACCATTTTAACATGGAGAGATTTCTGCATGGACGTTTCTTAAACTGATTTTTGATTTGTTTTGCCTTTCTAGTGCCTGACCAAATGAAAGGCGTGTGCAACTGCGCTTCCTTGGTTGTAGGCCGCGATGAAGGTAAAAACATTTACTATGTGTACTCAAAATTTCACAATGTGAACAAAGCTTAGTTATGATATAAATAGCTATCAATTCAATGGTCAGTATAATGTGCGAAAAAAGAGCTATCTCCTAATTTTCACCTTGTGATCAAGTTAAGTGTACATGCATGTGCACGTGGGAATTATGATGAATATCAATCCCTAGAAAAATGTGCGAAAACAGTGAGAGCTACCACAAAATGAAATGTTAAAATATTTACACACTTATTCAAGAAATCTTGAGAGTTAATGAATTAGGATATATATAATTACAAAGTTATACATGAATATAAACAAATATGATTAATAAAATAAAAGAAAGATAGGGGGAGGATGGGTAAACAAAGAAATGAGAGTTGATGAGAGTTTTCCAGTCATCTACTCGTCTCTCATGAAAGTCTCGTTTGAAGTTGTCAAACATTAACTCACTCTCAGCTCAATTGCAACGAATGATCTATAGTATTTTGTGGAGAAACCTAGTGCGCGTGCAGCGAAAAAACCCACTTTTGTTTCTTTAAGTGCATTCGCTTTGTCTTACCCCCTCCCCCATTTTTTCCTGTAGAGTTCGAAGCCGAGAAACGCTGGTTCATTAGTGACCCAGTGGAGAAATTGAAAAGCGCCGTCAAAAAAATCTGCGATGGTCGTAAGTACAGCTGTCATTTTGCTATTGCTGAGGCATCATATATAAAATCTCCTTTATTCTTGTTCGTATAAAGAACCAGTTTGCTTATATGTTCAAATTTATATTTTTTGAAGGATTTGCGAATGCTTTAAAGGCACCATGTAACTGTATCCGCCTTTTTATTTAAGAGAAGGTAAGGGAAACATGCTGATTTTATAACTGCACGCAAAGACTAGACCAAACTATAATCTTTTCCCGATGCGAATCATCATGGGACCGTTTCTGCTTCTCATGTTTAGTGTAGGTTCATTTCACCGTGTTCATACGGGTCTCCAGGACCCTGCGTCGCTGGGAGGGGTGGTGATGTTGGGGATGTGACACCCCCTGAAAACATCTCGTCGGCAAAACGAAAGGATTTGTCTGCAAATTGTTTTCGTAGTCGGCAAAACATGAATTGGATACGATACGATTGAAGTGGAAACTGGCTTTAGCCTCTTCGCGACAGCCCTGTAAGGGTGTCTCGATTAATCGACAATAAGGATGGAGGAGGTACAATGGGTTGACTAAGGATTTCGGTAATCATTATGAGCCAGATGGTTATTGATTGATTAGTTATGTGCATCTTAACCAGTTACCGATTCCATCCCTATCGGCGACAATGGGCAAACTTATAGTTAAGAATAATAACTGTAATAATCATTGTATAGCCCTATATTGTTATGTGAATGAAATCGTATTCAGCAATGTTAGTAAAAACAAAAACTATTTTCTATAGGACATGGGTTGATGAACACATACGAGTTAAAAGCAAAAGATGAAATTAGTTGATTTAGAACATGTAATGTTAGAAAATGAATGAATAAAAGTATCATACACTTCATGCAGAAGGTCTAATAATTTGTCCACACACATGTCAATCACTATCATACATCTATAATGTCTCCTGGTAAAGGGGTATATTATGTATATACTTGTATTTTGTCATTTATGACATTATGTACTCTTGGCGTTATAAACTGAATTAGAAAAGTGATAAATTTTTAATTATTTGTGAGAAATCTTCATGTATGTATACTGAATAGCCAATAGAGCATGAAAAAAGACAACCTCATAAACAGGATATTTTCTCTCACACTTGGAAAAAAAATTCTTGATTTGCGATGCTATTCTCTTTATCACATTTCTTGATGTACTATTTAAAACATGAGCAGCAGTGTTTTATCAGATATAAAGATACGAGGGGAAGCCGAGTATCTTTATGTCTGATAAAACACGCACTCATGCATGCGAATGTTTTAAATTGCTTCAAAAACGATCGATCTAGTAAGTTCATTGGCGAAGTAATTTTCAAAAAATACGTTGTGTAAGTCGAGAAAATACATCAAAGTTAAAGTTTATGTAAATCATATGATTTTTCTTTGTGTTTTCCTCATGAATTATTAATGCTTTTTTAACTTGCATTTTGACACCTTGATCTCATGCAGGTATAATATTGAAAGAAGGTTTTATTCATTTTCTTCGTTAAGTAATTATTTTGGGGTTTTCTGATTATACAATTATTGGACTTGGTCAGTGGCGGCGCCAGGCTTCCAAATTTGGGGGGGCATTTGAGGGCAAACTCAAATTTTTGGGGGGCAAGATAGAATTTTTAAAAAGGTCGCCCCCCCAGGAAATTCCCCCCCCCCTCAAAACGTGGCGATATTCCTAGGAATATCTCCCCCGGGGGGCGAATATCCTAGGAATATCGCCTCCCAAGGGGGTGCGGCGAATACCCTA
>CACRXK020009669.1:0-18770 GCA_902702795.2 Paramuricea clavata
GAACTGGTAAAACGACGAAAGCAAACCCCAAATGTTTAAAGAAAGGTGATGCTGGCATTGTTACGATTGTTTAAGCTTATGTGTGTCGAAACGTTGGTCGATTATCTACCTCTTGGAACGTTTGCCGTGCGTGCATGAAGCAAACTGTTGCTGTTGCAAGAAAAAAGGTGTTGAAAAGGGCAACGGATGTGCTGGTAAAGTAATCAATACTGCACAGAAAGCTACAATGAAATAATTTGACTTTCTGGAACTTTGCACTTGAGACTCAGTTGTTGAGAATAATGCCGGTTGGATGGAGGAACTATCATATTTTGTTACGCTGAAACAAAACTTTGAGTGCAAAGATAGCTCAATATTTGAATAAATGGTATATATTAGAATATGGCTTTGCTCTTACTGTAACAACGCGTTGTTTATATTTAATTATATCCTGCTAACATTACTTCCTGAAGTAAATTCAGTTGAAATACACCATGATTCCTCGGCTGAAACCTTCCCTGGAAACAACGTTGGTTTCAATATTAAAAATGTTTCTGTAAAAGAGATAAAGCGAGGAATGGTTACTTGTGACAACACGAATGATCCTCCAAAGGAAGCAAAAAAATTCGGAGCGCAGGTTATCATTACGAACCATCCTGGTGTAATCCACTCCGCAGATATAGTCTAGTTTTGAATTTGTTACACTGCTTATACTGCGTGAAAGTTCTCAGAACTAAAATAATAGATCGTTTATCGAACTGGTAAGACGACGGAAGGAAACTCCAAATGCAAAAAGGTGATGCTGGCATTGTTATAATGTTACCGTCTAAATCTACGTGTGTCGAAACGTTCATCGATTATCCACCATTTGGAACGTTTGCCGTTCGTGACATGAAGCAAACTGTTAGAAAAGTAATTTAAGCTAGAAGTGATAGAAAAGTAACTAAAGCTACACAGAAGGCTGCAAAAAAATAATTTGACTATATGCAAGTTTGTACTTGAGATTTAATTATTAAGAATAATGCCCGTTCGATCGAGGAACTGTCATTTTTTTTGTTTGCATTTGAACGAAACTTTGAACGTCAAAAAAGGCGCAATATTTGAACGTATAGTATTTATCATTATATGGCTTTGCTCTTATTATTACAACGCGTTGTTTATATTTAATTTAATTTTCTCCTGCTAACATTACTGCTGATGTAAAGTCAATTGAAAAGCACTATGAATCCTTGGCTGAACCATCCCTGGAACCAGTGTTGTTTTCAATATTAAAAATGTTTCTGTAAAAGAGATAAAGCGAGGAATAGTTACTTTTGACAACAAGAATAATCCTCCAAAGGAAGCAAAAAAATTCACCACGAAGGTTGTTATTATGAACCATCCGTGTGTAATCCATTCGGTATATAGTACTGTTCTGGATTGTTACACTGCTCATATTGCGTGAAAATTCTCAGAACTAAAAGAAAAGATCGATTGTCGAACTGGTAAAACGACGGAAGCAAACCTCAAATGTTTAAAGAAAGTGGATGCAAGCATTGTTGTAATGCTACCGTCTAAGCCTATGTGTGTCGAAATATTCGTCGATTGTCCACCACTTGAAAGGCTTGCCGTGCGTAACATGAAGCAAACTAATGCTTGTAATGTTACTCTGATGGTATATCCACACCGGGCAAGCCTAAAAAATATTCCTGGAAAATTACAGCAACACAGAAAAAATGAAGCAATCTGTTGCTGTTGCCAAGAAAAAAAAGTGCTGAAAAGGGCGACGGAAGTGCAGTTATAATAACGAAGGCTACACAGAAAGCTGGAAAAATTATTTGACCATCTGGAACTTTGCACTTGAGATTTAATTGTTGAGAATAATGCCCGTTCAATGGAAGAACGGTTATTTCTTGTTTCCATTTAAACGAACCTTTGAGTGTAGTAATGGCGCAATATTTGAATAAATGGTATATATTTTAGATGGCTTTGCTTTTACTATTGCAACGCGTTGTTTATATTTAATTTTCCCCTGCTATCATTACTACTGAAGTAAAGTCAGGTAAAATTCACCATGAATCCTTGGCTGAAATCTTCCTTGGAAACAACGTTGTTTTCAATTTTAAAAATTTTTCAAAACTGTCATTTCTTGTTTCCATTTGAACGAAACTTTGAGTGTAATAATGGCGCAATATTTGAATACATGGTTTATATTATTATATGGCTTTGCTCTTATTATTACAACGCGAACACGTTATTTATATGTAATTATCCTCTGCTAACGTTACTACTGAGATAAAGTCAGTTGAAATGCGCCATGAATTCTTGGCTGAAACAATTCTTGGAGACAACGTTGGCTTCAATATTAAAAACGTTTTTAGAAAGACGAAGCGAGAAATGGTTACTTGGGATAACAAGAATGATCCTGCAATGGAACCGAAAAATTTCACAGCGCAGTATATCACTATGAACCATCCGGATTTAATATATTCCGGATATAATCCTGTTTTGGATTGTTACACTGCTCATATTGCGTGGAAGTTCTCAGAACTAAAAGAAAAGATCGATCGTGGAACTGGTAAAACGACGAAAGCAAACCCCAAATGTTTAAAGAAAGGTGATGCTGGCATTGTTACAATTGTTTAAGCTTATGTGTGTCGAAACGTTGGTCGATTATCTACCTCTTGGAACGTTTGCCGTGCGTGCATGAAGCAAACTGTTGCTGTTGCAAGAAAAAAGGTGTTGAAAAGGGCAACGGAAGTGCTGGTAAAGTAACCAATACTGCACAGAAAGCTACAATGAAATAATTTGACTTTCTGGAACTTTGCACTTGAGACTCAGTTGTTGAGAATAATGCCGGTTGGATGGAGGAACTATCATATTTTGTTACGCTGAAACAAAACTTTGAGTGCAAAGATAGCTCAATATTTGAATAAATGGTATATATTAGAATATGGCTTTGCTCTTACTGTAACAACGCGTTGTTTATATTTAATTATATCCTGCTAACATTACTTCCTGAAGTAAATTCAGTTGAAATACACCATGATTCCTCGGCTGAAACCTTCCCTGGAAACAACGTTGGTTTCAATATTAAAAATGTTTCTGTAAAAGAGATAAAGCGAGGAATGGTTACTTGTGACAACACGAATGATCCTCCAAAGGAAGCAAAAAAATTCGGAGCGCAGGTTATCATTACGAACCATCCTGGTGTAATCCACTCCGCAGATATAGTCTAGTTTTGAATTTGTTACACTGCTTATACTGCGTGAAAGTTCTCAGAACTAAAATAATAGATCGTTTATCGAACTGGTAAGACGACGGAAGGAAACTCCAAATGCAAAAAGGTGATGCTGGCATTGTTATAATGTTACCGTCTAAATCTACGTGTGTCGAAACGTTCATCGATTATCCACCATTTGGAACGTTTGCCGTTCGTGACATGAAGCAAACTGTTAGAAAAGTAATTTAAGCTAGAAGTGATAGAAAAGTAACTAAAGCTACACAGAAGGCTGCAAAAAAAATAATTTGACTATATGCAAGTTTGTACTTGAGATTTAATTATTAAGAATAATGCCCGTTCGATCGAGGAACTGTCATTTTTTTTGTTTGCATTTGAACGAAACTTTGAACGTCAAAAAAGGCGCAATATTTGAACGTATAGTATTTATCATTATATGGCTTTGCTCTTATTATTACAACGCGTTGTTTATATTTAATTTAATTTTCTCCTGCTAACATTACTGCTGATGTAAAGTCAATTGAAAAGCACTATGAATCCTTGGCTGAACCATCCCTGGAACCAGTGTTGTTTTCAATATTAAAAATGTTTCTGTAAAAGAGATAAAGCGAGGAATAGTTACTTTTGACAACAAGAATAATCCTCCAAAGGAAGCAAAAAAATTCACCACGAAGGTTGTTATTATGAACCATCCGTGTGTAATCCATTCGGTATATAGTACTGTTCTGGATTGTTACACTGCTCATATTGCGTGAAAATTCTCAAAACTAAAAGAAAAGATCGATTGTCGAACTGGTAAGACGACGGAAGCAAACCTCAAATGTTTAAAGAAAGTTGATGCAAGCATTGTTGTAATGCTACCGTCGACTAAGCCTATGTGTGTCGAAATATTCGTCGATTGTCCACCACTTGAAAGGCTTGCCGTGCGTAACATGAAGCAAACTAATGCTTGTAATGTTACTCTGATGGTATATCCACACCGGGCAAGCCTAAAAAATATTCCTGGAAAATTACAGCAACACAGAAAAAATGAAGCAATCTGTTGCTGTTGCCAAGAAAAAAAAGTGCTGAAAAGGGCGACGGAAGTGCAGTTATAATAACGAAGGCTACATAGAAAGCAGCAAAAAAATATTTTGAAAATCTGGAACTTTGCACTTGAGATTTAGTTGTTAAGAATAATGCCCGTTCAATGGAAGAACGGTTATTTCTTGTTTCCATTTAAACGAAACTTTAAATGTAGTACTGGCGCAATATTTGAATAAATGGTATATATTTTAGATGGCTTTGCTTTTACTAGTACAACGCGTTGTTTATATTTAATTTTCCCCTGCTATCATTACTACTGAAGTAAAGTCAGGTAAAATGCACCATGAATCCTTGGCTGAAACCTTCTTCGAAACAACGTTGTTTTCAATTTTAAAAATGTTTCAAAACTGTCATTTCTTGTTTCCATTTGAACGAAACTTTGAGTGTAATAATGGCGCAATATTTGAATACATGGTTTATATTATTATATGGCTTTGCTCTTATTATTACAACGCGTACACGTTGTTTATATTTAATTATCCTCTGCTAACGTTACTACTGAGATAAAGTCAGTTGAAATGCGCCATGAATTCTTGGCTGAAACAATTCTTAGAGACAACGTTGGCTTCAATATTAAAAATATTTTTGGAAAGACGAAGCGAGAAATGGTTACTTGGGATAACAAGAATGATTCTGCAAAGGAACCGAAAAATTTCACAGCGCAGTATATCACTATGAACCATCCGGATGTAATATATTCCGGATATAATCCTGTTTTGGATTGTTACACTGCTCATATTGCGTGGAAGTTCTCAGAACTAAAAGAAAAGATCGATCGTGGAACTGGTAAAACGACGAAAGCAAACCCCAAATGTTTAAAGAAAGGTGATGCTGGCATTGTTACAATTGTTTAAGCTTATGTGTGTCGAAACGTTGGTCGATTATCTACCTCTTGGAACGTTTGCCGTGCGTGCATGAAGCAAACTGTTGCTGTTGCAAGAAAAAAGGTGTTGAAAAGGGCAACGGATGTGCTGGTAAAGTAATCAATACTGCACAGAAAGCTACAATGAAATAATTTGACTTTCTGGAACTTTGCACTTGAGACTCAGTTGTTGAGAATAATGCCGGTTGGATGGAGGAACTATCATATTTTGTTACGCTGAAACAAAACTTTGAGTGCAAAGATAGCGCAATATTTGAATAAATGGTATATATTAGTATATGGCTTTGCTCTTACTATAACAACGCGTTGTTTATATTTAATTATATCCTGCTAACATTACTTCCTGATGTAAATTCAGTTTCAATATTAGAAATGTTTCTGTAAAAGAGATAAAGCGAGGAATGGTTACTTGTGACAACACGAATGATCCTCCAAAGGAAGCAAAAAATTTCGGAGCGCAGGTTATCATTACGAACCATCCTGGTGTAATCCACTTCGCAGATATAGTCTAGTTTTGCATTTGTTACACTGCTTATATTGCGTGAAAGTTCTCAGAACTAAAAGAATAGATCGTTTATCGAACTGGTAAGACGACGGAAGGAAACTCCAAATGCAAAAAGGTGATGCTGGCATTGTTATAATGGTACCGTCTAAATCTACGTGTGTCGAAACGTTCATCGATTATCCACCACTTGGAACGTTTGCCGTTCGTGACATGAAGCAAACTGTTAGAAAAGTAATTTAAGCTAGAAGTGATAGAAAAGTAACTAAAGCTACCCAGAAAGCTGCAAAAAAATAATTTGACTATATGCAAGTTTGTACTTGAGATTTAAGTATTAAGAATAATGCCCGTTCGATCGAGGAACTGTCATTTTTTTTGTTTGCATTTGAACGAAACTTTGAACGTCAAAAAAGGCGCAATATTTGAACGTATAGTATTTATCATTATATGGCTTTGTCTTATTATTACAACGCGTTGTTTATATTTGATTTTCTCCTGCTAACATTACTGCTGATGTAAAGTCATTTGAAAAGCACTATGAATCCTTGGCTGAACCATCCCTGGAACCAGTGTTGTTTTCAATATTAAAAATGTTTCTGTAAAAGAGATAAAGCGAGGAATAGTTACTTTTGACAACAAGAATAATCCTCCAAAGGAAGCAAAAAAATTCACCACGAAGGTTGTTATTATGAACCATCCGTGTGTAATCCATTCGGTATATAGTACTGTTCTGGATTGTTACACTGCTCATATTGCGTGAAAATTCTCAGAACTAAAAGAAAAGATCGATTGTCGAACTGGTAAAACGACGGAAGCAAACCTCAAATGTTTAAAGAAAGTTGATGCAAGCATTGTTGTAATGCTACCGTCTAAGCCTATGTGTGTCGAAATATTCGTCGATTGTCCACCACTTGAAAGGCTTGCCGTGCGTAACATGAAGCAAACTAATGCTTGTAATGTTACTCTGATGGTATATCCACACCGGGCAAGCCTAAAAAATATTCCTGGAAAATTTCAGAAACACAGAAAAAATGAAGCAAACTGTTGCTGTGGCAAAAAAAAAGTGCTGAAAAGGGCGACGGAAGTGCTGTTATAATAACGAAGGCTACCGCAGAATGCAGCAAAAAAATATTTTGAAAATCTGGAACTTTGCACTTGAGATTTAGTTGTTAAGAATAATGCCCGTTCAATGGAAGAACGGTTATTTCTTGTTTCCATTTAAACGAAACTTTGAGTGTAGTAATGGCGCAATATTTACGCAATCTGATGCAGGACCCCACTGAAAAACACGTAAGTGATGTGGGTATCCTGGATAAATATAATTATTATTATTATTATTAATATTTGAATAAATGGTATACATTTTAGATGGCTTTGCTTTTATTATTACAACTCGTTGTTTATATTTAATTTTCCCCTGCTATCATTACTACTGAAGTAAAGTCAGGTAAAATGCACCATGAATCATTGGCTGAAACTTTCTTTGGAAACAACGTTGTTGTCAATTTTAAAAATGTTTCTGTGAAAAGATGAAGCGAGGAATGGTTACTTTTGATAACAAACTAAGAATGATCCTCAAAAGAAAACGAACAATTTCACAGCGCAGGTTATCATTACGAACCATCCGGGTGTAATCCATTCACGAAATAGTCCTAATCTGGATTGTTATGCTGCTCATATTGACTAGCGTAGCCAGCCTGGCGATTTAGTCCCGGTATGCAAATATTCTCGTGTTCATTGACTGGTAAAACAATCAATTTCTAAAGAAATAAATAATGATAAGAATTTTGAATTTGCATAGCGGGACTAAATTGTCGGGCTCGTTACGCCACTGCATATATTGCGTGAAATTTCTCAAAACTAAAAGCGCAGGTTACCATTATGAACCATCCGGGTGTAATTCATTCCTGATATAGAGCTTTTTTGGATTGTTACACTGCTCATATTGCGCGAAAGTTCTCAAAACTAAAAGAAAAGATCGATTGTCGAACTGGTAAAACGACAGAAGCAAACTCCACATGTTTAAAAAAAGTTTATGTTGGCATTGTTATAATGGTACCGATCTAAGGCAAAAGAGCTTGATAAAATTTCAAGGATGAAATTGATAGCTGCCGCCTGTGCTATTGCCTGTTCACTTACTTATATTTTCTATGATCCGCTTATATCCAACCGCAAACTAATGGAAGTAATTATGTACGACCAGTTATATGAATACCTGAATAAGAATTAACTCGTTGCTATCTGAGCAACAGTTTGTTTTCGCAGGTTTCAGTCGACCGCTTTGGCTCTTCTGATTGTACAAATAGTTGGTATATGAAATGTACTGTAAAATGTTTAACTTAGTAGTGTTTCTGAATTTAAAATTTAATTTTTCCACATTGTGTTTTAAAACGAGTTATTTTGCAAAAATTCATCAAATTCGTAACACAATTTAGTCAAAACTATGCTGGATGTTACGTCGCAAAATAAAGCTCTCTGACTCGCTAGAAATTTTTAAAATTGCAAAAAACTCTCTGATTGGCTGGCTGAAAATTCTCAGCAAATCAGAGAAATTCATTTTGTGACGTAACGCCGGGCGCCATCGTCCCGCATAGTTTGACCAAATTGAGTCACGAATTTGATGAATTTTTGCAAAATTAACTCGTGTTAATGTAATGAAAAAACAAAAATACGCGATGTTCAGGGTGTCTAAAAAAACCCGCCACGGAAATATACCAGGCTGTTGTGCATCATACACGTAACTAAACAGTTCGATTTTAACGTAGGAAGAAAGAGCTGCTATTTAGCTTCTCTATGACATCTTTATAAAATCGTAACGATGAGAAATAGTTACACACTCGTCAAATAAAAATTGTGGTCGAAATCACATTTTTCCACCGTCGGAATTTGAAAATAAATTCATTATGCAAAGTTAGCCAATCCAAAAGCAACGCGAGCCTGCTGCAAGCTATTTGTTTCATAAAACGTTTTGATTACGAATTTCTCTGTTCAGGGGAATGAAAAATGGAAGAATGTGATTTCGACCGGCAATTTTTATTTGACGAGTATGTGGCCATTTCTTATCGTTACGACTAAAAGGAAGTAGCATTGAAAAGCTAAATAACTTTTCTTTCGTCCTATGTAAAAATTGAATTGTTTAGCCACGTTTATGATGCACGACAGCCTCTTTAATTTCGTAGCGTTTTTTTTTAGACACCCTGTAGAAGTATGACACTTATGTCTTACAATAGTGAGTTAGTTTTTTTCAATTGAATTTCCATAATTATGTACAAGTTTTTGTGTTATTTAGTTATTGTATACATTTTGAATTTGTATTTTTTGCCTACCTTGAGGATATATATTACATAATGACGCAACGCTATACCCTGTGTTATACCTACTTCATGTAATACGAATCATAGAAATTTTACTGCACATTGAAGCATTTCATGTCAAAGCATTTCATTTTAAAGCAAATTGTATGGATTTAAAAAAAGTAAAAGACCTTTTCTGGAGACCAACTGTATGTTAAAACAGGGTTTGAATGACCCCTTCCGTATATCTTCAATTGCAATAAAGTGCCTCAGGTTCTAGTAGAGACTATTAACGTACGTAAAAATAGTATTCTAGTTACTCAATCATCCAAACAAACAACTTTTCTCCAACTCAGTACAGTTTTGACAACCAAATTTAATTTCAACTGATTTTATGCAAGGTGTTCACTGGACTTCCATGCAAACAATTTTATATGACAATGCAAAATTGTTTGCTGAGTATTTATCTCTACATGCAGTGTCGATGGAAACAAGTTATTCAACCTGCGGGAGCGGGGAGATGGGATCACCAAAGGAAAGGGTTTGGTGTCATATTATTTAGGTCTGAACGTTAGCTTGAAAGATTTATTTTATGACCTGATTCAGGCTGAATCAGCAGTTAGGATTTTAGGACAATGCAAATTTTATAAATACACTATAAAAACTGTAGTGGACAAATGTAGTGTAGTGACATGTTTATAAAAAACAAAACGACTAACACATTTAAAAAGAGTAGAAGAAAATCACATTTTTACTGTTATATTTCCATAAAAATAGCTCATTCCTACCTTGCTAAACAGAAATTGCACGATCTATGCAAATAAGAAAACGTTGCAAAGCAGTATCGAAAAACAACGCGTGGTCAACTAAATTGCCAAGCCGAAACGACTTATTTCAATCACCATCAATTTCAATCACTTCACATTTGGTTAAGTCGTTGCACATTACGTCGAATCAATTAAAAACTAGTTGAATCACTTCAATACAACACGCGCCGAGATCGCGCAAATTACGTCATTTCAAAATACATTAAATCATTTCACATCGCACCCCGTCGTTTCACATGCACTTGAATCAACTCACATTTAGTTTAATCAATTCACGTTATATTGAACCAATTCATATTTAATTGAATCGTTCACATTTAGTTTAATTATTTCACATTTATTTGAATCGTTACACATTATATTGAATCAATTCACGTTCTATTGAATCAATTCGCATTTAGTTAAATTGTTTCACATTTACTTGAATTGTTTCACATTTAGTTGAATCTTTTCGCATTATATTCAATAAATTTACATTAAGATGAACCAATTTACATTCAGTTGAATCGGTTCAAATTCAGTTGAATCATTTCGTAACATGGTAAACGGTTTCAAAATGGCATGAACCATTTAACACCTAAGCGAATAATTTGTTCGTTACTTGTTAAATCAAAACATGTTGAACTATTTCACATTGTCTCTATGAATCAAGACAACACTAATCGGATTATAGCACTGCCAAATGAATTATTTCAAGTTTAAATGAATTATTTCCAATCTTGTCCAGTCACGTGACTACGTTATGTTCAGTAATTTCTAAACACAATGGATCATTTGTGTTTGTAATAAATAATTTCTGTTTATGTCCATTCATTTCACACATGTACAGTACCGCTCAGAATAAACGTAACAAAAACCGCGGCTAAACCTCGGTTAAACCTCGGTTCGACCGAGGAGTGACAGCGGTGATTTTGAGGTTTGCCCAAGGTTAGACCGCTGTAATTTAGAGGTTAAACCGCGGTGACCGTGAGGTTTGACCGAAGTTTGACCGCAACCGAACCGATTTGCTCTAAAACGAGAGAGTTTTAGAGAAAAACCTGAGCTTTTCAACGATATATAATACATGTTGTTTCATTGTAATTGCAGACTTTTGAACCAGGCTGTTTTCCCATATTTGCCAGAGGAAGGTACAGTAGCCAAAACTAAAAATGTTTTTTCTTGTAAAAGCCTGGTTTGCTTACATGCTCAATTTCCAATTCTGTTGATGAGATTGCAAATTAACTAGAAGGGTTTAAATTTGATTTTTAAGTGGTGCTTATATTCTTTCTGCATTTATGATTTTATATGACCTTAACTTTGTGGACTGGTTGTTACCCATATACATAAGCATGCAATTTGGCAGACCGGTATTAGCAATTTGCAAGATCTACTTAGGGGCCAAGTCCATATTCATGTTACTTAATACCAAGCATAACTTAACTAACATGGTCAAGAGACCAGATTGATGTGTAATGGTTTTACTGCCAAACGATTTAGACTGTTATGAAGACCTTATTATCTATGCTATTTCATTTATGGCAGTTAATCTTAGGGATGCAGTGTCGATATTTTCACGAATAACGGATATGAAACAGGAGCTACTTGCTAACTTAAATAGGTGTTGTGTTAACTATTTTAATGCAGCTGCATTATTTCTTAGTAGGATTACAGTAAGTGTTTGGACATTGGGCTACATTGTACCAGTGCATGCTAATAAAATGTTTGAAAAGTTCAAAACAGGGTTAGATTTAAACACCATGCAAGGCCGAAAGGCAAAGCACCAACGGTTGGGGGAATATGCTAAAAATACTACACCTCAGAACAAATGGCAACAAATTTTCAGACATGAATATGTATCATTAGTTTGGCTGAGAGAACAAAACCCACACACTGATACTTACTTAAGACCAAATTTAAGTATGTGCCTTTAAGATGTAATACAGATGATTTTTGTAATTAACTGTGGCCTTTCTAAAGATGTGTTAATGGATGAATGTAAAATATGTTCTTCTAAAATTACAAAATCTATCAAAGAAAGTATTGAAAAGAGAGACGTCTGCACAAGTTTGAGCAGGTATTTAAAAAAATGATGTTGTACATATACATTATTAACATAATTTATTATGCAGGTATACTTTTGAAAATTTACACTGTAAAATGTTGTTAGCTAGGAAAGTATATTTATGTGAATATTGTGATTATTTTTAATTACATTTTAAAAATTTTATGTGACTATGCAATGTGTTTGGTAAACAATGATCACTTGAATACATCCTCACACACCAATATGAATCCGCCCGTCTCAATGGTGTCCATTGGGACACAAACTCGGTCTCAGGGTACTTTAACCCCTCTTGGAGCGAAAGGACCCTGGCAGATCGTGGTCGTATTGTTTGACTTTATTTCCCAAATGTGAGCAAAAAAATCTGGGCTTGACCAATGGCTACCCAAAATCTGGGCAACCATGTGACCACGATTCGCCAGGATACTTTCTCAAATTACCCTGGGACAGAGGTTGATTTGGACATTGATAGTGCTTTGAAAGACAAAATGTGTCAATGTGGCATTTGACTGCTTTTGTTTTGCTAGGGAAGATCATTCGGAAAAATTATAAGAAACCTGTGAAATAATAAGTGTTTTATTTCTAGGGCTTGCTAGGAATCTAAAAGGTCAACAGCTTTCTGTGAGATATGTAGTATAGCACCATCATCAAATGAGAATGAAAATTAGTCCCATCGCTTAAGAGAAAGCAGAGCAGTGAACCAAAGCATACAAACGGTAGATGTACCAAGCAGGGGGCAACTTTTTCTCAGTGGGAGGGGAGGGGAGGGGGGGGCAGGGCCCATGGGCCTGGCTACGCCACTGAGGGAACAATAGTTGATAGGTCAGATACTACACCCCTTCGGAAATCCATCTATTTAGCCTGGAGATGAATTTCAGAAAGGGTGCCATAAAATATGCAATCAGGGGGTTCCACCTGTACGGTGGGCATTAGTGGATTATAATAATTTGTCCTTTTCAACCTGTTGTAGTTAGACCAAAATGTCTCGGTAAAATCATTTAAGTTACAATTATTAACAACAGATTTTCAGGAAAACACTATGGTTCAACAAAGTTAATACGTCACTTTCCTTGTCACAATTTTTCTTCAAACTTTATTATAAGTATCTAAAAATATTCCTATAGTCCTTGTGAAAGGTATGGTGCCTGTATCAGGCTTGTCGCGATCTTAACAATTTCATGACCTAACCGCTTGAACCAAATACCGTGCAATCTGTTTGAACATACAGGGATACCGGATACATGAGGTATGGATTGGGAGGTTGGGGTATTGGCTAGTGCATTTATTAGCTAACCTTCCTGCATGTGGCAATTGTTATTAAGTAGCTAGCTAAAAATCACTGAAACATATTGCACATGGGAATACAGCAATATAACAAAACTTAAAAAACAATATTAAAGGTTGTCTTTGTATTCTGAATTCTCATTTTAAAATGGATTGTTCTAAAACTGTGGTACCCCATGGCTGTTCCAAAATCCATAGTGGCATTGGACTTTCAATTGTTCATTTTTTTATTATTATTATTGATCTTTAAACACGGTAACCTTTCACATAGGTGATTTTCAAAGGGCCGTGCGGAAAATAAATGCATTATAAAAGAAGGAACTAATAAACTAAATTATACTTATTTACAAAATATACTTATTTACTTATTTACTTATTTACAAGATGTAATTATTTAATAGATGATGGACAGATTTTAAACTTCTTGACTCTCTTAGGGTTTTCAACAAGTTTACTGGGATGTTGTTCCAATACGCTGCTCCTCTTTCCGAAAAGCTATTTTTCAAGAAATTCGTTTTTGGTTTAGGTTGAGACAGCTTTAAATTACTACTGCGCAGTACGTAACCATTGTTTTCGCAAGTGTGAAATAGTTGTGTTACGTATTCTGGAAGCATGCCATTAATCGCTTTAAATGTCATAAGGAGATCTCGCTTTTTCAAAACTAAGTCAAGAGGTTTCCAGCTAAGTTTTTGAAAAATGTCCGAAGATCTTATAGTATAGTCCGAATTAGTTATTATTCTTGCTGCTCGTTTCTGAAGCTTATATAATTTGTCTAAGTGTGTTTGGTTGTTATTTTGCCAAACAGTTGAACAGTAGTTAAAATGAGGCGCGACTAATGCGTTATACATAATTTTGAGCGTATCTAGGCCAACAAAATCTTTGGCTTTTCTTAAAAGATTAATATTTTTTGGTATCTTGTTGCATTGTTCTTCATTTTGCCTATTCCAGCTAAGTCTATCGTCTATAACTATACCCACTTCACCTTGTATGAAAGTTTAAATGGCTTTTCTTGAGATACAATGGCTTTAGCTACCCCCAAGTGGGCAAAGGTTTTCCTCAAATCTTTGTGGATACCAGCAGCTTGTTTAAATATATACAAAAGCTTCCTCATGTCGGTAAATTCAACGACGTGTTCCACTGTTGTTCGAGTTGTTTTGTTCGCAAAGCAAGTATTTGCTGTGCATATGCGCACAATATGTTCAAAAATTTTGCACGGTAAATCTCTTACAAGAATTATTTTCCACCCAGTTTGGACAAAAGCATTCTTTCTCAGCGCTCTCGTAATTTGCCAATGCCAAATCGATATTTCACGAACGGCAAACGGGTGTATTTCCACATGTGATGCTCCAATTTTTCGAATTCGTCCTCGGGAATCACTTCTTTGCAAAGGCCACCTGCTATCTTTAACAGATTGTCGAACATTCTCGAAGATTCCATATATTTCGGACTTCCTATTGCTAAATCTTTTAGGTATTTTGCTTTCCCGTTTGACAAAACGTCTTCGACAAACAAATTTAGATTACTGGCGCTAGGAGTATTAGTCGCCATTTTGTTTTTACATATCTTTGATATGCGCGATATGGCGAACCTAGCCTCGCTTTCGTGCGCGAGCGTTTTCACGGTAAAAAATCCCCAACGTGTATATATATATATATATATATATATATATATATATATATATATATATATATATATATATATATATATATATATATATATATATATATATATACATATATATATATATAGCATATATATACAGCATTCAAGCCGATAGTCACGTTAGAGAATGTATTCATATATATATATATATATATATATATATATATATATATATATATATATATATATATATATATATATATATATATATATATATATATATATATATATATATATATATATATATATATATATATATAGATATATATATATATATTCATATATATATATATATTCATATATATATATATATTCATATATATATATATATTCATATATATATATATATATATATATATATATATATATATATATATATATATATATATATATATATATATATATATATATATATATATATATATATATATATATATATATATATATATATATATATATATATATACACTCTAAAAACACTCTGGTTAAATTCAACCAGGAATTGGGTTAATAATCCACCCAACACATTCTGGTTAAATTTAACCCATTTCCTGGTTAAAAATTATCAATTCAACAAAAATTTGGTGCACTTTTTTGGACTTTTAACCAGGAAAATGGTTAATTTTTTTTAACCAGACTTGTGTAGGTGGATTTTTAACCCCGTACTGGTTGAATTAACCCAAATTTAACCAGAGTGTTTTTAGAGTGTATATACGCACTGAGTAGTATGAAGAGTGCTCAACACTAATATTAGTAGAGCTTTATAATTGTTGTCTTTTCTACTTTTAATAAAAAAATATATATATGGCGCTTTATAAAGCTATATATATATTTTTTTATTAAATAATTTCACTTGGAGTCGTGGCTGTGTTATAACCTGTTTGTATATATATATATATATATATATATATATATATATATATATATATATATATATATATATATATATATATATATATATATATATATATATATATATATATATATACTAATTATATATATATATATATATATATATATATATTGTTGTTTACGCGGAAATGCCTAATCGAGTTGTGGGAGTGTATTGTTTGCGTTGTTTACGCGAAATTTCTTCCTATGTCTGCACGTAGATATAATTTCCATTCTTTTATTGAGTAAACGGTTTTGGTTTTCTTTCAAAATACAAAATTTTTCCTCTAAACATAAATTACAACGTTTTGATCCTCCCGTATACGAAATAGCGCGTTTCAAAATTTGCCAATTGATATTAAAATCTTTCTTGCTATCTTTCAATGTCCAAATATATTTCGAAAGTTCTGTTTTGTTTGAGTGCTCTTTATGCTCGAAAGTATAGTTATGGTTAGCCAAACGCTCTTTAAATGTAGTTGATGTCATGCCAATATAATTCATGATCGTGTTAGGGTTGCTTGTTGTGACTGTTGCTTTGTATACTATGTCCTTAGTCATGCATTGTTTCTGAAGTGGGCATGTTTCGTTTTTCGAACAACTGCAATTGACAGTGCCCTTGCCCTGTGCCTTGTTCTTCCTAGCTATATGTGCATTGTGCTTAGTGATTATAGACTTAACATTGCTCATGCAGCTATAACTTACTTTTACTGTATTTCTGTTAAAGATCTTATGCAGCTTGTGGTGCAATGGAAAGTGCTTGTCAATAAGGTTAAGAAAATTACGCCCTATATTAGTGCTGACATTCATGCTAAATGGTGGATTGAACCAAATGATATTACGTCAGTTCCCTATTTCTGCGTGCTTGCTGTGGTGCGTGTTGAGTGTAGTTAAGCCGATCATGATTGAAGTTGCTATGGTAAAGTGCGTTTTGGTAGGCAGGTGCAGATTCCATAAATGTTTGCTCATCTGATGAAAGCAGTGCAATGCGCTTGTTAATTGATGTAGGTTTATGGAATAATTTATTAACACTTGCAGAACTAGTATTGTTCGATGCTGAATAAATATAAACGAGTATGTTTATGACATTCAGTATGTATTTCATAATTTCCAGTCTTAAATCCGTCTGACCGTGTAGCTCAGTTGGTAGAGCGTCGATCTAGTAATTCGAAGGTCGCGGGTTCAAGAACAAGCCGCGGCACACTTTATCTTTCTGCTTACGCTGGGTATGGAAATTATATAATACACACTCGAGAACATTTTCACCTTATCACATTTTCACCTTGTGTAATTGTACACTCCGTAATATGTTAAGGTGAAAATGTTCTCGGGTGTGTATTATATAATTTCCATACCCAGCGTAAGCAGAAAGAAAGATATATATATATATATATATATATATATATATATATATATATATATATATATATATATATATATATATATATATATATATGTATGTATATATATAGTTTTTCGTTTTACCTCAAAAAACCACAACAGTCTGTTATGAAACAGACTGTTGTGGTTTTTTGAGGTAAAACGAAAAACTAAAAACTATATTACGCTCTATCTATATGGCATTGAGCACTGTTTGTGTTTCGTAAACCAAAACCTTAAGCTATATATATATATATATATATAGAATTTCGCTTACCTCAAAATTCCGCAACAGTCTGTTTCATCAGTAAATGTTTCATCACCGCCTGATGATTCTTTACTGATGAAACAGACTGTTGCGGAATTTTGAGGTAAGCGAAATTCTACATTTGCTCTATCTTTATGATATTGAGCACTCTTTGCGTTTCGTATACACAAACCTACTCGTACATTCGCACCCGTATATCGGTTGTGCACTCTAGTTTACGTTTCTCATTCCTTACTAACTTCATAATGCGACAATTTCGATTTGACTATTCATTAAAGAATATTCCTATACCATCGCAGGACGCTTATTTGAAGAATTTGATTGAAAAAGTGGAAAGTGTAATAAAACGTATGAGATGGAAAGCTCATTTCTTTAATAAAAACAGTATCAACAAGAACCAAATCAACCATTTCGGCCTTGCGTCCAACAAAACACCATCTTCGATTCCGGAAATGAAACCTTTCGAAACCGACCTTATAAAACTGATCGAAAATATACAATTTCGATCAGGGAAAAACCATTTTCAGAAATCTTTGGCTAACGATTTGAAGAAAATTAATTGATCTCCCAACATTTTCATTTTTGCAGACAAAACTAGAAATATTTATGAAGCCTCGCTCGACACATACAACAAGCTCTTACATGACAACATTACCAAAACATATAAACATGGATCCGAGGACACTATAGACGAAATTGACTCTGAATTAAAAAACATTTCGAACAATTTAGGAATCGGCGACAGAATTGAAAAAATGAAAAAACGTGAAGCATTTATATCTTTAAAAGACTACAAAGAAAATTTCGAGAACAATCCAAAATGTCGGCTAATTAATCCCGCTAAAAGCGAATCAGGAAAATTGAGCAAAATTATTTTAGATGAAATTAACTCCAATTTGAGACAAAAACTGAATTTGAACCAGTGGAGAAATACAAAACAAGTAATTGAATGGTTTGGAAATATAAAAGACAAAGAAAGACATAGTTTTATTTCGTTTGATATCGTTGATTTTTACCCATCCATTTCGGAAAAGCTTTTGGACCAAGCATTATCTTGGGCTTCTAATTTAACTACCATTTCGGATAATGATATTTTGATCATAAAACACGCCAGAAAATCTGTGCTTTTCAACACCGGAAAACCATGGACTAAAAAAGATAGTGAAGGTTTGTTTGACGTTACCATGGGCAGCCACGATGGCGCCGAAATATGTGAATTAGTTGGCCTTTTCATCCTAAATCACCTAAGTAAGAAGTTTGGCAAAGAAAGCATCGGCCTATATAGAGACGCCGGTTTGGCCCTTATAAAAAGTAAATCGGCACGTTTAGCAGACAAAACAAGGAAAGAACTCCACAAAATTTTCGAGCTGTTTGACCTAAAAATCACCGCCGAATCAAATTTACGCATAGTAAACTTTTTAGATGTAACTTTTAATCTTAACAACGGAAAATATAGG
>CACRXK020009670.1:0-18769 GCA_902702795.2 Paramuricea clavata
ATTTCGTAGACTTTGAATCTTTGTACTTACGGTACTTCCACTTTTAACGCTTTCTTGGTCAATAAGGTCAGCTTGCATAGTTGTCGTTGTCTCAGATATGTCTTTTTCCTGCCCTTCGGCCATGTTTGTCTTAGTTTACGCCATTTTGAAATCGTCGAACAATCGTATTAAAATAGCAAAATTTCTCACTCGTTTGTCAATAGATCCGGCTGCGAAAAGGACCAAATGTTCTCGTCTGTTAGAACGGTCGTTAAATAGTCTGTATACAAGGCAGATTCTCTTTATAATTGTCAAATAACTCTTTATTTCTTACCGATTTAAAAGTACAAAACACGCTGTCTTAAAATCAACACTAAAAGACGCCCGTATTACGCAAGCGCAGCGGGTTATATATGTCTTTACTTTATATTACAGGGAACGATTCGTTCCTTAACAATCCCATTTCGCCCACAACATTTGAGTCGCTAATTAATTTTTCCCCAAAAAATTATTGGTGAAACATCGTTATAAATTAACTTATTATTGCTTCCTTTCTAGCTTCTTAAAAAATTTGAAGAGATTAAGATTAATATAAATATTAATACATCTTTTTATTGTTCTTTTAGTTATTGAATGATTGACTCAAACTTAGAAAAACATAAGGTTTCAAAATTCTATACCTTCGCACTTTTTACCATCCCCCACGAATCCTTTTATACATTGGCAGCGGTATGAACCTTGAGTATTCATGCAAGTTGCATTCTGATGACAAGTGAAGTTTCCTTCAGAGCATTCATTAAGGTCTGAAATATGAAAAGAGTTCAATATTTTCTATCTTCAATTATTGTATAATTAATTATTGAATTTATTAGTATCCATCTTTGAGATTTAAAAATACAATGGATTTACATTGAGTCATAATAAATAAGATCAATAATTACAGTTTAAAATCTAATATTAAAAAGGCTAAGTTAAAAAACAAAGTTGAATGTTATCAGAATTATATATATTTACTAGATCTTGCAATAAAAGATTGCTTATATCTTTCGGTTCTAGATAAAACTGTGTAAGAATAATTTTGTCTAAGTTCATACGGGCATTCTCTAGGACCAGGCAGTAAGGTATGGCAAGGGTGGGTTGTTTGCGCTTGAATCCTTCTGATCTCTCGGATGGTTGCAAATTCACGCCTGCTTCTTAAAGAAGGCAGGCACTCTGTCGAGATCAAACATTTTCAGGCTCCTTCTCTGTACACGTTCAATTATTTTTTGTTGTAAATATTCTGGAATTCCTGCCCAAACAGGCGATGCGTACTCTAATACTGGTCTGATTTTGGATATGTAAGATGTCAGTCCAACCTCTGTTGGTAATTGGGATTTCCTGCACTGTCTAAGATGGTATAATCTTACGTCTACACGTTCAATCCATTTAAGATCATTTTGGCATGATAAATAGACTGAGAATTATCCATGGCATTGTACCAATTCTGCGTCGTAGATATTAGAGCAGAGATATTAGAGCAGAGATAGTAGATCGGCCCCGAATGAAAGCATTTCGATTATTCTTTATGTTAAAATCCGATATATTTAATTGGCGTTGGAGTTTTTCAATAAACTTAGCCAGTTGTGGGAGGACGGATATTTGTCTAAAGTCATTTTCAACATCGCTTGGACTGCGGACTTTGGCAACTGGGATATCAGCTCATGTTTGTATTGGCTTGGGTATACTTGTATATTTTTTTTATACTGGCCGTAAAGATATTGTGGACCACTGGAGCGAGATCATAACTAAAACCCTTGAGTATCCAGGTAGGAATTTTGTCTGCTCCGGTCGCTTTCATGGGGTTTAGATGTTTTAGAGAGTTCTTGACTTGCCCAATAGATGGCAACGGAGGTGCAGTATTCCTGAGTAATTGATCCATCAGGTTAATATCTAATTCGTTATTGGGTGTTAGATTTTCCTAGTGTTTTATAAAAGCCTCTTGTAATTTTTCAGCTAGTCTAGTATATTATCATTTGACGTTTTTCCCAATGGGTTATTCCGTTGTTAATTTCTAGAAGTGAGAATGATAATAATAATAATAATATTTTAATGCTTATATCGCGCAAATTTACATTCATATATGATCAAATGCGCGTTACAACTGTTGAGATTTAAAATTACACTATATGAGTAAGAATTTCTATTCTACTGATTTACCATATTATGGTTTAAAATAATTAAAATCCTAAAAGTTTAAAATAATTAAAACTAGCGAATATATATATATATATATATATATATATATATATATATATATATATATATATATATATATATATATATATATATATATATATATATATGGTGATAGGAAGTAAAATAGTGCCCATCCAGGGTCACAAGGCCTGGACATTTGCTTCGGTAAATGAGCTCACGAGTGGAGGAATGCTATCGTGTGTTAATCTTTGCTTTTAATTTTGCATATATCTAGAAAAGGGTACGTATGTGATATTACTCTCGGAGAACTCCATATATATATATATATATATATATATATCATTAGCTCGACAATATCATATGCTTTCCTAAATAAAAATGTCTTAATAAGTGTTTTAAAATGATTGAGGTTGGTCACAGTACGTATTTCTCGGGGAAGTTCATTAAAAAGTTTTGGTGCAGCCGCGGTGAAAGCTCTATCTGCAAGAGTCTTCTTCGTTTTAGTTACTTTCGGCGCAAGTAACAGTTCATTATTTGATAGCAGACAGTATTTACTCTGTAGTGTTGTACTTATTAGATCACTTATGTACACAGGTGATAAACCATGTATAGATTTAAATATTATAACTAACATTTTAAATTCTATCATAAATCTAATTGGAAGCTAATGTTATGTACGCAACACTGGAGTTATATGTCCAAACCGTGGAGTATAGGAAATCAACCTGGCAGCCGCATTCTGCACACGCTGCAGCTTCTTTATCTGTTTATCAGGTAACCCAAAAAGTAAACTGTTACAATAGTCAAGTTTTCCCATCACATATGCATGAACCAATATCTGAGCTGCCACGTTTGAGAGAAACTTTCTGATTCTTTTGATGTTGTGAAGGTGGGAAAACGCAGCTTCACATGTTTTATTTATGTGTGTCACATAACTCATGCGAGAATCAAACCATACTCCCAAATTCCTAGAAACAGAAACTGGGGTCACGGTGACGTCACCAACAAACAACTTCTCGATGCATACTTTACTAAGCAGCTGGTGGTTACCCAACAACATGAACTCTGTCTTGTCGTCGTTCAGTTTCATCTTATCTGTGATCATCCATGCCCGAAGAGCCTTTATACACAACTCCATCGCCTCGATTGCCTCCGCCTCACTTGTTCTGCTGTTTGGTTGAAATGACAAGTAAAGCTGTGTATCATCCGCAAATGCCTGTACTGTTGGTAGATATTTCTTAATTATGTCAAACAGCTTACTAGAGTAAACAGTAAACAACAAGGGGCCTAGGCAGGAACCCTGTGGCACGCTATATGGAAGCTGAAAACTTTTCGACTGTCCCTCACCAAACACAACACGTTGAGACCTGTTTGTAAGATACGATATAAACCTGTCCAGAACAGTACCAGTTATACCCAAAGAGGTTTCCATACGATGCAAAAGAATTCCACGATCCACGGTGTCAAAAGCCGCGCTGAGATCAAGGAGCACAAGAAGAGTCACCTGCTGTCGATCTATGTTCATTAAAATATCATTCTGCACTCTCAGAAGCGCTGTCTCTGTACTATGACCCTTTCTAAATGCAGATTGGAGTAGAAGGAAAAGTTCGTGAGTCATCATATGGTGGTAGGTTTGGTCATAGACTGCCCTTTCGGTCAACTTAGAAATATACTGTAAGTTGCTGATGGGTCGAAGGTTAGTGAACAAAGCATCGGGTCCCTTTTTCTTGATAAGAGGTTTGACAAGTGCTTCCTTCCATTTGTCAGGGAAATGGCCAGTGAGCAGTGAGGAGTTGATGATATGTGTAATCACAGGACGTAATGGGGTTAAACGGATAACCAAAGACGTAGGCATAGGATCTAGCGCACATGACTTTTTTGCTGACGCCTGGATGAGATCTTGGACTTCATTTTCAGTTAAACACCGAAAAGAATTCAATGCTATGTCTTTATTCACTACCCGATCATCTGGCACTAAATCACTTACAGAGGAGTCAACGACCATAGCATCAATGTCAGACCTTATTCTTGAGATCTTTCGCACAAAGAATTTTGAATATCTGTAGCCAGGGCCGTATTGTTGTGATAATTCGGGAAACACAGCTCGTCCTTCACTACCAACAACTTATTTACGGCTCTAAACAGTTTTTCTTGGTTGTGACTATTTTTTTTTATGAAGTTAGTGTAAAACGTTCTTCTCGCTTCATTCATAAGGTATGTCACTCGATTTCGTGTAACCTTAAACTGATTAAAGTCAGACAATAATTTCCTCTTGCGCCAAATTCTTTCGGCCTTTCTGCGAAGTCGTTTTGCAGCATTGATTTCACCGTTGTACCAGGGCGCCGATGCTCTCGCTCTTACACTTTTGGTCTTTAATGGTGCATGACAGTTAGTTCGGCTCGACAGAGTTTCGTTGTAATCACGTGTCAGCGCATCCACGTCATCTGGCAGCAGATTTGTTTGTTCACCACGACAGGTCGGGCACAATGCAGTAGCAGCCAGATCTTGGTTTAGAGAGGTCATGTTCACACATTTTAATTTCCTGTAACTAACTCTTTTGATTGACATAACTGGTTTGGCTGGTAATAGATCGCAGATAACAGAAGCATGGTCAGAAATAAAACGGTCTACATACGGTTGATTCATTATGATCTGATCAGAGTAACGTGTGATTATATTATAAGATCAAGGTTATGGCCATGGGTATGTGTGGCTTGGGTAACATGTTGCCGGAGACCAACCGACTCAAGCCAATCCTGATATTTAAAAGAATCGGTATCTACAGCATCATCAATGTGTATGTTGAAATCACCAAAGATCAAAAGAGGCTCCTTAGACAACAGAAGAGACTCTAGATAGTTCGAAAATTCATTGGAAAAGACTCTCATGGGCACGTTATGCTCACTAGAGTACGGTGGACGATAAAGCACAACGATGCGGAGTTTGTGACTGGATGTTGTAACAGACCATTCAGAAAATTCAAACGAACGTTTTATTCCTGCATCTAACTTTTTTGCACACAAGTCTCGATATATTAGACCAGTCCCGCCACCGCGCAGTCCGTCGCGTGGGTGATTCAGAAATTTGTAGCCATCAGGACATAATTCTGTTCGGACAGCTGCGTCATCATAGCTCAGCCAGGACTCGGTTATACCAACAACATCCAGCTTGCATTCACAGATGTAGTTCAAAATGTCATTTCTTACTGAACGAGCATTTAATACACCGAGTTTTAATGATTGGTAATGTACATTCAGATAATTAGAACAATTCACAGTGATTAAATTATTAGTGTTACGCGACGAAAGGCGTGACGGTTGCTCCGCATCGCGAGATGTTGTTGGCCTGAGACGCCTATAGCTATGACGCACGGATGCAATGGGTGAAATTTTGCTTCGAGTAGGACCAGGATTTAGTTTAAAGACTAGATACCAATTAGTAGAGTACGAAATGTTGCTGTAGTCGCCCATGCCTCCTATTCTTCGCGTAATTCATCGATTTTGTTAGTTGCATGCATTCAGGGACGCCGGAAGCATGTGAAGGCAAGGGGGGCAGATTTTCGTGAACGGGACTTTTGAATTGATATACAGTATACTAAGAGATGTTTGCAAAACATCGGGAGTTGAACTTCGCCTAATCGTGTTTCTATTGATTGGATGTTAGAGGTGAGAGGGGGTTCTCCGCCAGGCGATTGTGCTATTCTTGAAGCTCGATGGCTGCATTTCTTGCGTTTTCTGAAGAAAATTCGTAAAAGAATTCCACTAACATTTCTGACAATTCGCTATTTTGCCAAGGCAATCCTTTAAATTGAAATGGTGCCTTTGCTCCCTTGCCCTCCTGGTAAAGGGCAACGGGGGCGGCTGCTTCTCCTGCCCACCCCCCCCCCCAGTTCCGGCGTCCCTGCATGCATTTGTTTTAAAATAAATGTCGGAAGGCTGAATTTCTCTAAGATTTCATTGTTAGTTTTAATCTGAATACAGTTCGATTTGTTATTACCTCTAGTGGCCAGATTGGTAGATAAAATCTTTTCAAACTTAAAATTGTGGGTGATTCGAACGGGTATACTATTACCGGAGGTAGCTTGTTTTTACTTTGAATAATCAGTTATTTTCTTGAAGGGTGGATATAGGGATTTCCATTAGTGGTCGTGAAAAAGGAGGATATATGGGATGTTGTGACACTACAGAGACTGGGATTTCCAGTTATATACCAATAAATGTGGAGCGGCGATTGAACTGGGATTTCCATCACTGTTGGTCTGGAATAAGGGGGGCATGCTTGACGAGTTGGAAACGGCGGTTGAGCTTGGAATTTTGGTCTGAGACGGAGGGCAAGGTAAGGGGGTTCATTGTTGTAGTGGCACTGCTATATAGTATGTTAAACTATCCGTTAGCATGCAGGGACGTATACCTGTCCAGTTATCTTTTCCATCCTTAACGTGTCCGCTTTTACATTATATCTTATTGGATTTCGGAGTTCAATATGGCAAAGTATTAGGTCGAGAGTTTAATATCGTGCGAGACCGAAGGTCGAGCCTACTATTGAAGTTAGCCCAACCCACACAGGCCCACCTCTAGCTACGCCCCTGCATAGTGGAAACGAAACATTGCTATAAATTTATTATTGCTTACTTAGTTACTTTCATCTTAAAATATTTGAAGAAATTAAAAAATAAAGATTAATAATGCTTTTAATACGTGTTTTCATTGTTCTAGAAACTTTTAATTTTTGAATGATCGAGTGAAACTTAGAAAAATATAAGGTTTCAATATTTTATACCTGAGCACTTTTTTCCATCCCCCACGAATCCTTTGCTACATTGACAGTGGTATGAACCTTGAGTATTGATGCAAGTTGCATTCTGATGACAAGTGAAGTTTCCTTCGGAGCATTCGTCAAGGTCTGAAATATTAAATATATTAGAGCTCATATGCAATATTTTCTATCTTCAATTATCGTGTGTTAAAATATCCGTTAGCATGGAGATACGTATACCTGTGCAGTTCTTTTTTCCTTCCTTCCCGTATCAGTTTTTACATAGGCAGTTGTAGCTATGAGCGTTGAGTATTTGTGCAAGTTGCATTTGCATGGGAAGTGAAAATTAATGTTATTTTGGCCTGATTTCAGTTTCTGCCTATTTTACATTTTCAATAATTGTACAGAGGTTAATTGTTAAAACATTTATCTATTTAACTCCAATACTGTATAAGAATGTCGCACTACAGCCATGAGGAGCAAACGAAAATGCAGAATAGACATGCAGTAACTTGCACCTTACAAACATTACACTAAATATTTCTACAAACTATGTTCTGTAACGAGCAATTGAGACAAATCTACCGTATTCTCCGATTTTGCGATTTATAGCATTGAATATTGTAATTTACTGCTTATTAATGCAGAAGCCATATTTCAACGCACGGGTTATGCATCGATGATATTCAAATTAGTCAGGAAGTAGAATAATATATCTTGTCCGTGATTTCTGGCCATGTTTTATTTAGTTCATAATTAAGTCAAAGAATAAAGATTTTGTGTTGGTTTTATTTTGATCCATGCATGTTTTTAAATGGCTTCAAAAACGTTTGCATAATAAGTCAAATCTTTATATAAAAATCTTTATATGAAAATCTTTATATAAAAATCTTTATATAAAAACCTTTATATAAAAATCTTTATATAAAAATCTTTATATAGTTTGCATAACAATGGTCTTTTGTTAAAGTGTTCTTTAGCTGGTATAAAGACGTATGCACGTGACTCATTTCTTACTCAAGATTGGAAAATTGCTTCATGAATTATTAATGAGTTTTTGAAATTAATTTTATTAACCTTTTTCACAAATCTCTCCTTTGTATCCCTCCTTACATAGGTAGTTGAAAGGTTTAACTGGATCCCAGATCATTGTTCCACCATTGTGACATTCATTGACTTCTCCTCTGCATGATGCCTGGAATATACTACATTTCATGGTCACATGCAATCATAATGGTATCCAAAAATTTGCCTATTTTTATATATCTTTGCATTTTGATCAACGCACATATAATCCAAAGCTTAAATATAGTCAAAATACGAGTTTCATGTAAAGATGTGAATAAATTAAGATCTCATCTTCAAAACCTATGGCAAAGTGAGACAATAGTGCTACATAGCCTTGCTAAGAATAATCACTGATGAGTATACAAAATTTTTGGCTAAGGGGTATTTTAATTATAAATAATTGAATCAACGTATTTCAGAGATATGAATTCCTATCTTTGCATACGTTTTTCCGTATACATGCAATATTTTCCCGAAATGCAAGGAATTGAAATATTTTAAATAAAACAGTTTTAGATCGATTCTGGCATTGATAGGAAGCCCACTCAAAAGTATATATATTTTCTCACCACCTGACTTCGGTCTACATTAACTCTAATGAACGTCCAAACTTGCTCTTTTTTGCTGGCGCTATTGTCAAATTTTTGTTCAGTCGTATTTGTCAATTGGCAGTTCCATTCATTCCACCCAGCCTTCTCCTTGTAGTTCATTGCAACACAGAAACGGTTTTCTGCACATTTAAGGCCGCAAACCCTATAAGTTGGTTCTCTCAATTGAGCGATGATGTTTGTTTTTAAAGCGGGCACACCTATAAAAAGTATTAATTTGCTCATTCTCGGTTTTCATATAACGTCACGTAGAGGTCAAAGGTCTATGTCAAGGGTAATAAAGACGGCCTTTATATTGTTTATACTTAAAGAAATATGGTGCTGAAAAGATTGATATGAAACGGTTTTACATTTCTGCCATCAGACTGATTCTTGAATCAGGCCCGTAGCTGGGGGGGGGGCTGGGCGGGGCAGTGCCCCCCCACTAGGAAATAAAATTGAAATTATGTCCCCCCCCTTACGTTTTGCAGAACTAATAGCTGCTAATGTTGTTATTTTTGGGGGGCTAAGTACCGAAATTTGGTATGAAAAATTGAGACAAAGTACCTGGAAAGCAATTGCAACGTACTCGTCTGGAAAAATTTTTACCTAAAAAGTTGTCAGAGGAAATGTCAGAAAATTTTGTGAGAAAATTTCAGCCTCTCATCCCAACCCCTCTGTTACATTCTTTCTGCAGTGCCCCCCCCCAGAAATTGAGAGCCAGCTACGGGCATGTCTTGAATATGTAGCCCAAGACTGGCATGGGGGAATTACTAAAGCACAGAGCAGCAGTATTGAGAAAGTACAAAGGAGGGCATTGAGAATATAAATATATTCTGAAAAAGATTACGAAAAGATGTTGTTGGAACCTGGAAATGCATGCGCTTGAACAACGTCGCTATACTATGTGCATTGATCTTATTAGTAAAATGTCTCACCCACAATACAAACTGCACCATCTTCTTACAGACAAACCTTGCCATAGGTGCGGCAAAGGGATATCCGTTAGAATAGTAAATTGTTTTACAAAAATCACTACAGAACAGAAACTTTTTTGAACAGTCCAATTATTTCGTCAATTGAACTCTATAATAACTCTATTTTATAATATAACGATATATTTTTATCAAAATGTTTTTAATACGTTTTAGATAGTTTTCGGAACAGTCCAATTGTTTCGTCAGTAGAACGTTTGATAATAACTCTTTTTATACTACTCTCTTCTATCGAAACATTTTTTTAATACCTAATTTAGATAGTATGGCAATTAATGTATTTCTTTTTAAGTATGTAATGCGTATTCTAATTTAGCTACTTATTGTAGCTATTCAATGCGTAATTTTCATATTAAACGTAATTAAACATATTAAACAGGAAAATGTTTTATAAGTCAAATCAGCAGGATCCTACTGGACGTAACGGTAAGGAATATGTCCTCATATAAATCGCCTGGCAACGGCAAATTGACTATATTAAATTTATGGAAACATTGTCATGTCTTTTTGCTGTGTCAAAACCTTCATCCGATTTATTAAATTTTGGAACATTGCTAAAGTTGTGACACGAATGACACCTCGAAGTCGCAAGCAACAATTGTGCAATCTTCTTAGTTGCTAATCCCATAGTATATGAAACGGTTGTTTATAGCCAATTTTCATCTCACTTAGAGCGATATAGTCGACTGACAAGACATCAAAATGGCAATGGACAGACACATTGAAATGATTCATTTCACCTAATGGTAACCGACTACATTTTTGACGCTATAAGCGAAAGCAAGTCTTCTAATGAAGCTATTTCAAGTAAATAAAGAGAACATATTTGCTTTCAAGTCACTACATGAAACTATTTCACTAGTCCAGTCTCAGACATTGACAGAGGAACAGTTTACCAGGGAGTATGCAGAGGTTTTTGAAGGTGTTAGCCTCCTATCTGGAGCACTGCGTTTGGTAATAGACAGCGCTATCCCTCCAGTACAGCTAAGAAGAATCCCACTTGCTGTAAAGGACAAGCTTAAAGATGAGCTTGATCGAATTGTTAAGCTGAATGTGATCACCTCTGTTGATAATCCTATCGACTGGATTTCAGTTACTGTTGTTGCCATCAGGAAAGATGGTAACATCCGGCGGGGTTTTGACTCTAAACCGTTAAACAAGGCACTTAAATTGAAATCAATGATATTTTGCCCGATTCAACTGTTCTTGATGCCAAGAATGGTTATTGGCATGTTGAACTGGATTAACCGAGCTCGTATGCTACCACGTTTGGTACACCTCGGGAGCGCTATCGGTGGTTAAGAATGCCGTTCTTGTTATCGCCAGCACCGGAAGAGTTTCAACGCCGAGCGAATGCTGTACTACACGATCTTTCAGGTGTTAAAGTAATTGCTGACGACATTTTTGTCTTTGGAAGTGGCCAAAAAATGTGGACGCCCTAGCAGATCATGACAAGAATCTAAAGTTGGTGATGGAGCGTTGCAATGAAGCTGAGACTGAGGGAAGTGACATACATGGGACACCTCATCGCAGCTGATGGACTAAAGGTTGACCCAAAAAAGAACAAGGTTACCCGAGACATGTCTGTTCCAACAGACAAATCGAGAGTACAAAGATTACTTGGCATGGTTAATATATCTTCTGAAATTTGCCCCAAGTCTTGCAGAAATCACCACACTTTTGTGCGAGTTAATAAGAAAAGATAACGAGTTTATATGGTAAAGCTTTAGATCAAGTACGATAAGCCTTATCACAGCCACCAGTTCTACGGTATTTTGATCCAAAAGTGACACCAGTACTTCAATGTGTTGCCTCCATGAATGGACTAGGAGACTGTCTCATACAGAACAATCAGCCAGTGGTGTATGCATCAAGGTCACTAACGCCAAAAGGAGTCTAATATGCACTGTTTTGGCTATAGTATTTGGTATGGAAAGGTTTGAGACTTACTTGTATGGAACAAGGGCAAACAATATCAGCCAATCAGCGCGTTTTTTTTTACATTTTGCGTCCTAGGCCAACCAGAAAGCCTTAAATTCGAAACATATAAACAAAAGGAGTGAGAAAATAACACCTTGTTCTACGCCCTCCGTGCCATTCTATATTAGCCTTTTTACTCCAAAACTGACAAATTCTGATAAAGATTGCTTTTTTTCTTTAATTTCCTTTGGGGTATTTCTTAAATTCGATCTAGAACGCGAAATATTTAAGTTTGAATAACAATGTTTCGACGCACGTAAGTAGCAGTCTCTCACTGGCATTTAAACAAATCTTAAGAGACACATAAACAAATTGGTAGATTTGGCGATTTAAACCTATTTTCCCCACACCACAGCCGACATTTTTTTAAATATTACCTATCTGATTCCGTCTTGTATCGGAAATGCATGGCAACGATCCAGAACTGACAGGTACAGTATCGCAGTATCGCATGACTCATCACATATCCGGTTGGCGAAATGGTGATTGTCAGACCTTCGCCCAAGGCTTAGTTTTTCTAACAAACTGTTCACGAGGGTTTCGTCATGTTCGTTGTCAACGGATGCCTGACTTCTTCCATCGCTTTCGTCCTCTTCAAAGCGAGTCGCCAAAGCAAACAGCTTTAATATTTGCAGTCTTTCCAAGACCTTCCAAGAGTTTCAACATTTGACAACATTGTTGCTTGACAAACTTTGCAATCGCTAATGTTGGGCAGGATGCATTCGATGTGAAACGAATGTCCACAACCACGGAATGATCAAGATCCAAGATCTCATATTACCCCCAAGATCCCATATTACCCCCACCCAAAGTTCCCTCCCAACCACACGGAGGCCACTGGCGTGCTAACCGTAAGCGGCAAAGTTGAGGCAACTGAGTATAGGAGTGGTGTAACTGCCCACTGAGCTCAGCAAACATAGATCAACTTGTCAACGATGTTACTCGCATATTCACCGACCAATCGACCGTATTCAAGCTTAATTTATCATTTGGCTTCATCCTCTTTAATAACGACACCAAAGAGATGCAATACCGCACTCTTCAGCAAACAACAATCGAGTATTTGATACGCCGTTCCAGATCCGTAATCGTGAAAATTTAGTCCAACTTCGTGAAGCGATGCAAAACTTTGACGTGTATGAATGGGCTCGGCAACAACGCCCAACTCCAAATTGGTTTTCATATATTTCAGCAAAGCTACCTTCTACGCGGCCAAACTTCGAGACCATCCCATAGGTCGCAGTGTGCGTCTACCTCGGTACGTCCTGGAATATCCTGCTATCGTGTTGCTGGATTGTGATGATAATACCGGATTGCCTGGCCTTACACAAAGGTTGTCATCCCCATAACCTGGAGCACGACAAACAACACTTCTTTGAACAGTACAACGATAGTGATGATTTTGAGGGTATCACTCTCGAAGAGCTCCCAGAGTTGGAAAACATGTTCGAACTGAACATTTATGTATATCGTCCTGCCAAGTTATATGACGAAAACGAAGACACAACAGAAATCATGGTCCAACTTATCCAACGTTCCAACCGTACCTATGCCAATACCATGTACCTGAACCTGGACGGTAGCCACTTCAGCTACATCAAGATTCTGTCGATGTACTCAAAGTCCTATTGTGGTTGTAAACACTCTCCTCCGCAGAGCCTTACTAATTTTTAGTAAAATTACGTAATATTACTTGGGAAACAAATTACGTAATTGTTAGTTAAACGCGCTATGTATGATGGGAAGACAGAAGCTACGTAAGGCTCTGCCATATAATGTTTCCAAAATAGCGTCCAATTTAATACAAACATAAGAATATTAAATAACTCCTGAATTATTCATGGAGACAAATAGGCCGTTTCAGGATGCAAAAGTTTGCGGTGAATTGGTTTGTTTAGAGTGCATTGAGAACAACGAGGAAGTAAAGTTTTTTGACGATGTTGGACCGAAGAAACGTTTCAAAGTTTGTATAAACAAACATCGCTCCTTGAAATTCAATAACAGCATATGCACTCTGGGTGAAACGCTGCACGTAGTGAAACAATTGTCGAATCTGCGATTAGAGACGGTATGTAAATATTAAATATATTATTTTTGATTGAATAAAAATACAAAGTATATGTACTATATAAAAGTATGTATTCATTGCTGTGTCCCCAGTGTAAATGTATTTGATTTGGAACAGATTTGGAACAGTGTGTACTTTTTATAATTTGCAACTCTTGGATGAACCTAGTTGTTGAGTCGTTGCAAGGTTGTTGCCATATTTGTGGAATAATAAATGGCCATTTATACCACCCAGGGTTTGTAATGTTTGTGTGAATATGTCTACATGCACTGAATTCTGGTAGCTTATATTATCAAAGGTGGCCCGCAGTTATTGGGAGTATAATTTCAGTTGTGATAACCCTGCCACTTGTACTTTATATGTCTGTCTGTCTGTATATTTGATGTATTTAGTTTATCATGGCAAAGCTATGGTAATAGCTTTGCCATGATAATATAAATTTCATGGTCATTCCATTCCAGAAAACATCCATACCACCTCCACAGAGGAAATTGGAAGTTAACCCCCCCCCCTATCCCCTTTGGATGTCCCAATACATTTACTATTATCAGAAACAATTTTGTCTCCCCTCCCCCACCGGGGAGTGTGGATCTTTTCTGGAACAACCCAATAAATGAGTTCAAAACTTGCACTTTGGAAATTTTAAAACAACAAATAACAATAATTAATTAGATTTATCATTATAATTGCCAGGTAAACCTATAGTAGTATGGTAACAAACAAATATCTTAATTATTCTACAGAATAATTCATGGATGATGTGTCAATCTAGCATGAACTAATGTACACAGAATACAAAGTGTCATTTGGAATGATATAAATTGTTCCACTGATGCCATTACTGTTGCTACCAAAAGTCGCTGAGAAACTGTTGAAAGTGGAACATTGCCAAAAACTCCAGAAAAAAATTCAATAGATGGTGCTGCAAACCAGAGCTTTTCAAATAATATAACAAGTCTAGAAATTTAAAAAAATGTATTTGGACATCGAAAGTTTAGACCATGACAATTTGATGCTATTGATTCAGAAGCTCTTGTATCCAGAAAAGATACCATTGTTCATTGTTGTGGTTCCCAAATGGCTGCCAAAACGAAGGCATCTGTTTGAGTTGATTCATTAGGTATATCTACAGAAATTTTAAAAAGAAACAGGAGTTATCCAAACTGACATATTATATAGGTGCAAAATATTGGATGTAGATCTGACTGGCTATTTCTAGCACAACTATATCAGACCATATTTAATGTATCTTTGTGATTGGTTAATCCTAATTGTATAATACTATGTTAATATTGGTTAATCCTAATTATATGATACTAATATTATATATTTAGCAGTTGTAACTTTAATTAGATTGTTGTTTTCAGATGAGATTGACATTTCTCCCTTGACATTTTGATTGGATATTTTATACAAAAATGTACTTGAGTGGATAGCAAGGTTTGTGTCAGGCTCTATTTGTAAAATAGAGAGAGCAAGAAGCAGAAACAAAAATGGGATACAATTGTAAAAACATTCAACAATTACATATTGGCCGAGGATGAGCATGATATCAAGAATTATCCAGACCTCAACCTTTGGCTTCGGAAGATAACATTGACCGATCTTGATATCATGCGAAACCCAAATTTAATTATTCTTTTATTATGCAATTATGATGTTATTATGATGGCATGGAAGAAAACCTTGTCAGGTGTCTCATTAAAAAATCATGTCACCAACAGGCAATTTTCAATGTCGTTTTAGGTGGATAAACATTGAGGATTGTCTGTACTTCTTAGGCAATCACAATTGATTCTTTTGAGATTGCATCAACATTGTATAATCCAAATAATTCAAATACATTAATTTGTTAAAAGGCCCAGTGGTGGATCCAGCAATCCAGCAAGATTTCACTAGGAGGAGGGGGGAGCAGCCAAGCATAACGAACCTAGCTTACTGGCCAACGGTGTACTGATACATGCAACATTGAATAAACTGATAATTTTATAATTATATATTCTCCAATTCTCGTCATACTGTTATTGTGTGAAAGAGAAACTTCATGAACTTATTAGATACTTTGAACTAGTGCTAGACGTTGCCTTCCAAAATTTAATTTAGTCTAAGACTATTTCTCGATTAGATATATCACTACAAAAATATGTACATTGAGAGGGACTACTCAGTATTAACTGAGAACAAAGCTGTGTCAACTGTTGCTATGTGAAACCTTTCTGAACCAGATTCACTTTGGTGTTTGGACACTTCAGAGCACGCTCATTCATTTCTTGTCATCCTTTTGGGGCGTACTTGCCATTGGATAACACCCATCTTCTTCATCTAGATATAAAATATTTAATATAGGAAACAATGCTAAAAATCTTCAATCTAAATATTAAAGGATAAGTGTCACACCATAACACTGGCGGTCATTTTATGGGCCGACTACAAAACATATTTGGTATCAATTCGTCGTATATTTAAGCCATCCTTTGTGAATCCTTGCTGCTTTTATATAATTATTACTGGCAATGTACCGAATATGGTATTTTAAACTTTATTTGTTGATTTTGGGAAAGATAAAACCAATAACAAAGCCATGATACTATGATGTATTCTGTCGCTAAACAGATAGGTAAAACATGCATAAATATCGGCAAATGCGACATAAGTATTGTATAAAATTCATTCAACTTACTCTCGATACTTAAATTGTGAAAGGAAACTTCTAAAATGTCCACATCGCTGCTCTCCAAGTCGTTTTCTTGCCTTATTTCAGCCATACCTGTGAACCGCAGAATATACCCGAGAACCGCGCATTATATGGCAGAGTCTTCGTTACATTTGTCAACCATCGATCTCACCCCCCCCCCCCGTCGTGCACCACTAAATGTCCTCCACTATCCCTACATTATCCCTACATATCCTATGTAATTCAGACTCTGCGGAGGAGAGTGGGTTGTAAATGTGATAAATTATGGAAATCAGCGAGAGCCTTAAACCGACACGATCGAACATGCAACGCTACAGTTCGACACGTCTTCCCTGGTGGTGCCTATAAAGTACCCTCAAACCATCTTCGATTTGCTAGCAGACGAAGGATCGGCATCCCTGAAGACCTCAAACACTTCCCCTATCGAGCCACCTTTGACTTTGAGTGTTATTTTAAGCGCGAGACAAGTCATCTAAGAAATACGACAAAGTTAACGTGGGAAGCAAAACTCATCCCGTTGAGTGTCTCTGTTTGCTCCAATGTATCTGGGTATAATGAACCGAAGTGTTTCGTCTCGTCTGGCAGTACAAGTGAAATGATTAATGTGTTCGTGAACTATTTGGTGCAGATCAGCCAACAAAGCTATCGTTTGTTGTTGGATAGATTCACAGACGTCTTCGAACAAATCAACGAACGAATATCCAACAGTGAGGTATACTATATAATTGACCCCATTAGATTTTGTAAAATACTTGTGCTTATTAGTCCTATGTTTTAGGTGCGCAGATAAGAGGACCGAGGTAGATTCAATGTTAGGATTCAATGATTCAATGTTAGGATTCAATAAAATCTTAGGATTCAATAATTCAATCTATGATTCAATGATTCAATCTATGATTCAATGATTGAATCTTAGGATTCAATGATTCAATCTAGGATTCAATGATTCAATCTATGATTAACTGATTCAATGTTAGGATTGAATAGGCAATTCCAGCTTTTAGTTTATGCGTGCAGTGGATGAAGAGAAGTAAGGTATCATATTGCTGATTATGCTGAAAAATGTCAATAAAAACTGCCGAAACAACCGAAATATTTCAATATTTACAAGTATAAGCTATCATTTTTATTTTTTTAACATTATCAGCAATATGATATCTTACTTTCCATCGTCCCCTGCACGCATAAACTAAAAGCTGGAATTGCCTATTATTTAATCTAGGATTCAATTATTCAATCTAGGATTCAATGATTCAATGTTAGGATTCAATAATTCAATCTTATGATTCAATGATTCAATCTAGCTATGATTCAATGATTCAATCTATGATTCAATTATTCAATCTATGATTCAATGACTCAATCTAGGATTCGATGATTCAATCTTCATATTCAAAGATTCAATCCAGGATTCAGTGATTCAATCTAGGATTCAATGATTCAATTATTCAATGATTCAATGTTAAGATCCAATGATTCAATCTTATGATTCAATGATTCAATCATAGGATTCAATTATTCAATCTAGAATTCAATGATTCAATCTAGGATTCAATGATTCAATATTAGGATTCAGTAATTCAATCTTAGGATTCAATGATTCAATCTAAGATTGAATGATTCAATCTAGGATTCAATGATTCAATGTTAGGTTTAAATGATTCAATCTTATGATTCAATGATTCAATCTAGGATTCAAAGATTCAATCTAGGATTCGATTATTCAATGTTAGGACTCAATTATTTAATCTAGGATTCGATGATACAATCTTAGGATTCAATGATTGAAACTATGATTCAATGATTCAATCTAGAATTCATTGATTCAATCTTAGGATTCAATAATTCAATCTAGAATTCAATGATTCAAAATAGAATTCAATGATTCAATGTTAGGATTGATGATTCAATCTTATGAATCAATGATTCAATCTAGGATTCAATGATTCAACCTAGGATTCGATTATTCAATGTTAGGACCAAATTATTTAATCTAGGATTCGATGATTTAATCTTAGGATTCAATGATTGAAACTATGATTCAATGATTCAATCTAGAATTCATTGATTCAATCTTACGATTCAATGATTTGATCTAGGAATCAATGATTCAAATTAGAATTCAATGATTCAATGTTAGGATTGAATGATTCAATCTTTTGAATCAATGATTCAATCTAGGATTCAATGGTTCAATCTAGGATTCAATGATTCAATCTAGGATTCAATGATTGAATATTAGGATTCAATGATTCAATCTTATGATTCAATGATTCAATCTAGCTATGATTCAATGATTCAATCTATGATTCAATTATTCAATCTATTATTCAATGATTCAATCTTAGGATTCAATGACTCAATCTTCGGATTCAATGATTTACTCTATGATTCAATGATTCAATTTAGAATTCAATGATTCAATGTTATGATTCAATGATTCAAT
>CACRXK020009671.1:0-18769 GCA_902702795.2 Paramuricea clavata
TTGCATCTAAAAGGGTTAAATATGAAATGTGATGATAGTAAAATCATGAAGTACTGAAAGCAGTCTGGCTTTTATCTTAATAATGTGTTAACACAAAATGCGGGCAGACAATCTAGTTTCAATGAAAGGTTAAAACCTTTTAAGTCCAACACACTCCCCATTGACAAACAAAATCACCATGCAGGGGTTGATTGTTCAAAAGCCGATAAGTTAACCTTAGATTTTAAAAGCAAACTTCCTAACAGTTTGTTTATAAATTTGGAAATATTTCTTTAGACATCTTGTCTGGATCAGTACCATAGAAGTTTTCTTTTCATAATTTTAAAACAAAAAGATACTGTACGTAGAAATACATAAATTTTAACTACGGGTTAGGGTTAATCCGGCTATGCAGGCCTTAAAATATCGGTCGGTCATGGACATTGTCCGACCCATTAGTGAAATTGTCTGACGTAGAGAGGAAACCACCAGACATTCTGTCCGACCAAAGTGAAATTGAGGTTTATTGTTTGTCCGACCTGAGTGTATTTGTGTCCGACCGAACTGTAGCTTTGTCCAACGTAAATCAAAATGTACCCTATCCCAGAACTAGAGGCTCGTATGTTAAATGGAAAATCAGAGTACTATAGACCTTATTCATAAATCGTGATGAGGCCTCGTATCCTAGGAAACGGGGAAAACGCGGGGAAGCTCTGCAGCTTAATGGGTTAAATTAGGGTATGTAAGTGCTAATGGTAGTTGAGACATGCACACACAGTCTGTTAATCCATCACAACATCACATCTTAATGGGTTCATGGAATACCGTAAATCTCGGACTATAAACCCTGGGCTATATATTTGGTGGGCTTATACAAAGGGGGGGGGGTTACAGTATATAGGAGGGATAGAGCTTATACATGGACATTCAATCTTTTGTGTTAGTATAATAAACAAGTCAGTCATAAACAGGAAAATAAACACATAGTAATAATGCACTTTGATTAATTAACGACGTTTTGTCGTTGACTTAAGCTATAAAGACAATGTTTTTAAATATTGTTCTCTGATATATTAACCCATTGAGCCACAATGCGCCCCAGCGTGCTCTACTTTTTTTTCACTTGTCTAACGCCAAATTTTACTTGTCAATGGGGAAACTCTGCAGCTTAATGGGTTGACCAAAAAATTTGACAATGTCTCTGGTAAACCCATCAAGCCGCAATGCGCCCCAGTGTGCCTTACTTATTTTTTTACTTGTCTTATGCCAGACAATTTTACTTGTCAATGGGGAAGTTCCGCAGCTTAATGGGTTAATTAAAAGACAATGTCAATGTTGAATAACGTAGTGGGCTACTGGGCTTATATTCGGGGGGTGGGGTGGGGGGGCTGAGTTGTATAGGTTTTCATTGACTGGTGCATAACACCTCTAACAGTGAAATAGATTTTTTCATTGATTGAAGAATTTGGACATAAAAAACCTAGATATATAAAAATTAGAAACTTATGAAAGTAGCAGTTGATTTGAAACAAGTGGTTACATTTTCTCAAACCATGTTTAGCTGGGACATGTGTAGTTGAGCATATGATGATTGAGTAGATGCCAAGCTATATTTATACTTTATACCAGAAACATTGTTATCTGGTAGTCTGTCATATATTCATATGCACAAATATTAGTTGCCCTTTATACAATAAACATAATTTAATATAAAGTCAAATGTAAGCCTTCTATAAAACTAATATATCATCTTTTTAATTCAAATATTGTCGCGGCAAATTCAAATTTTAAACATGAACACATGCTCAAAATTCATGAATGAAGAAAGCGAATATTTACTTTCAAAACTGCTCCATTATACATATAACATAACAATATGCTTACCTGAATGTTATTCAGTCATGCCCGCTGTTTCCTCTTCGGTCAAATCATTCGTCGTCGCTTAAAAAAAGCGAATTTTTCGAACCATAAATTCAGAATGAAGGCTTGAAAAATATGGCGTAATGCATATGGCGGTGTGAATAAATGACGCTATTCCGGGAAGCTTTGCGCGCGTAGTACGAAAACTAGGCACCAGTCTGTAAAATCGCGCTCATCGTGAGAATTTTCGTTTCTTTCGATCCGAAGAGCTTCAAAAGGCCAGTTACCGGCTATATTTGATTTCAGATATTAATGGTGTGCTAAAGACAGATTAATCTCTTAGAAAATAAATAGTCCCAGTAATGCTCTTACTACATGCGAAAGAATAAAATACTACACAACAAATATCAAACGGTTATTAGACACGTAAAACTTGATATCGCCGGCAAAGTCGATATCGCCATTTACATCTACTGTATATATCCGAAAAACATATTATAGCATACATTACCGTGATTGATGATTGGATTTATTGTATGTTACTAAAAAGCATTTTTCAGTACACACCGTGCACGCGTGTTTTCCAAAATCGGCGTAGGGTGTGTTATCTATAAACACACCTAGATGTGTTTTTGCAAATTAGTATGAGGTGTGTTCCCGAACACACCAAGGTGTGTTTTCATTCAAAAGGTGTGTTATTGAACACACCTTATATGCATCAAAGGTGTGTACGAAAAAGTGTGTAAAATACAGGTGTGTTTCTTAGCACACCTAGGTGTGTTTTGTTACACACCATGGTGTGTTTTCTAACACATCATGGTGTGTTTTCTAACACACAAAGGTGTGTTTTCTATAATTGTATAGGAAGGTGTGTAAAATGTACACACCTTGGTGTGTAATTAAACACACCTTGGTGTGTAATTAAACACACCTTGGTGTGTAATTGAACACACCTGTTTTTAGAGTGTAGCTGCTATAATTTTAGCATTATAATTTTAAACCTATACTGATTAAAAGTAAAAACTTATTTTCAATGATTGTCTACATTGTCTACTGGCAACAAAAATGTCTGACCTTCCCCGTAGATTAACCTCTGTGTGGATTCTTTTTACTGCGTCTATATACGCACTGCATGCGTCTACGCCATTGTTAGCCTTTTCTTCATTTTTGTTTGCGCAGATGTGCACTTGTTCGTGAACATCTTGTTCAACTTTGCACGGTCAAGTGGCGTGAACTTTCGTAGCGGAGAGCAAGTAGGTGGCTGTTGGTGTATTTGTCTGCCATGCAACTGTATGGGCTGGACCGGAGGAATTATCTGTATGTTGACAAAAAACAAAAAGGTTGAAATATATAGAGAATAATACATGGCTGCGCGGAAATACCAGATTTATTTCGAATGTTGAACATATATATATTGATATCTCACGAGTGAGCGCAGCGAAGTCTCTATAAAGCACTATACTCAAATACTCAATATAATAAATGACTTTAATTATAAATGCAACTGATTGTAAAAGACGTCTGTATTAATTTAAAACAATGTACACGTTTGCCCAACGTTTTCAACTTTAATTTATGGTGATTTCAACTATATAACTATTCAAATCTTGTATGACGGAACTTTCTCTAAGCCGCATTTTAGTAATTCTGTGTTTGAATAATACTCCGAAACGCAGTTATTAAAATAATCTTTTTGTACTAAGCCTATATGGTCTAATTATTCAAACACAGAATTATATAACTATTAAAGTCGAACTTTAATGGCGCAATTATATCTATGAATTATATACATTAGCTCAAACCGAATTAGTTTATGGCAATAATTTACATTAAGTATATGGCATTATAAGTGCGACTTTTGAATTCATAGCCGGATCATGAAATTATTACAATTGTTTATTTAGCTAGCTTTTCCGTTTACAATCACATTGACATCGCACTGCAAAAATTATCATGCCACGCGAAGTCTAGGTCATTTAATAATTAAAATAAAGACAAAGTAATTTTTGTTTGCATGTGAGGAAATAGTAAAAAATATTACTTCTAGCACAAAGCTTAAGAGGAATAACTCCAAGTAAGCCTAGCTCTATGTCTATGATTTGCCTTCTGGTCATTATTATTTAATTAAAATTTATCTGGAATTTTGACATCGATCGGAAACCTGGCGTATTGAGATAAACGTTAATGGACGAGATAATTATATGTACATCAAAACGCTCACGCAAAGTTGCAAGCTAATACCGCATGGCCATGAATCTGCATTGTTTGAAAATTTGGCGCCTTGACTTGATGTCCTTGATGTATATAATACAGGCAATGCTATAATATCAATGCATTGAATTCAAGCTATAACTAAATTGAATATATATTGATTTTAAAGCGTTTTGGAGGGTTGAGGGAATCATGCAGACCGGATGCTGACCTCTATAGCCCGTGATAGTCTATAGAGAATTAAGGTTCGACTTCTGAATAACAAAATAGCATTTTTAGACAGACTGTCCAGACTGAGTATATACAGTAGTACATAAAGACGAAGACAATTCAGGCAAAGACAATAATCTTAAATTGTGTAGCAAAAAATAGCACTCGTTCACACAGAATGAACAATAAAATTGAATCAAGAGTTATAGTGACTTACCAGATAATTTCAAAATGGTTGCTTCGAACCAATTTGTGAAAACAGATTTTGAGTCTTTTTTCTTCGACTTTGTCGGCAAGATGTTCATCCTCAATCCAAAACACGAGGGCAAAACGTTCTTCGGCTATACCATACTTCGAGCTATAAATTCTACTTGTTATTACACGAACAGCTTGACGAATTTTGATTCTGACCGCCAAAACCGGAAAATTTGATGCACCAATCAGCAAACTAGGTTTTAATTGCGAAATGACATTTTTACTCTGTCAACAGCAAACTATATACTTGATGCCGATCTTATCTAATTTTTAATTTTCAATCATCTATACCGGTAGCAACAAGAAAGCAATAGTAGAAATAGAACAACTGAACAAATACGATCTAAATGTATATATAAAGGCTATATATGCATTTTGAAGATTGCCTTGGACAATCCTCATAATTGATACCGAATAGCGTGGAAAACAATGCAGCTAGCGTGGAAAAAAATAGCGTGGTTGGCACAAGAGTCATTTGGCTGTCAAACCTAATTTGTTCAGTTTGCTTCGAATAGCAAATAAATCCGAATTTTTCAAGCCCTATAGTCTATACGCCTATAGGTAATATTAAATTTCTGTCGTATTTCTCACTAAAATGTCGTACAAGTGCGCGTTAATTATGTAAGTGACAAAAACTTTAATTATTAATAATTTTGTTCCTATTAAATTCGCGTATACTGTACATGTAAACAGTTTTCACCCGACCATTATAAGTCTTTGACCCGCGGTCTTTGTGTATCATATATGTGTTTGTATATGTGCATCATATACTGTACATATTTTATTATTTTTGACGAAGGCAAAGATGGATTTCCATAAATTCTATTCAGGGCAAACTCTCGCGCGATCAACCTTTTTCGATCGCTTTACGACTATGTCTATCTATAGCCAGGCTTCTATATAGTCTTTCCTCTATGGACTATAGGCGCAGCACATATGTCATATTATAGGTCGGCAACAGTTCTAACAATTAATTAATACGAAGACATATTGCAAGACCTTTCAAGGCTATAGCTATAGCTTCTACCCAAATAATTAGACAATTCTAGACTTTTATAGTTCGCCAGATCTAACGAAGACATTGGAAGACCTTTCAAGACTTTTACTCAAGACAATTCTAGACTTTTCAAAGTCAAATGAGATGTAAAAGTCTTGCAAGACTTTTGAAAGACAATTTTACTTCCGCAATTGTCTAGCAAAGGTCTAGAATAGGTCTTGTAGACCTATCAAAGACTTTTTCTAGACCTATTTAGATCTTTCATTTTCCTACGGGTATTGTGCCAATAAGTTAAACTAAATTTCTACTGAACTGTGAGTACACAAAGCTTGTGTGACATGTAATGGCTGAAGACTGTTCTTGCCAGCTGTTTTTGTCATGTTGCAATATATTATATGTCATATTTTTTCAATAATTTCTATTTTGTATTGACAATTAATGAGAACTATTGTCAATAGTTCACATTCAAATTGAAGTTAATCAATACGATGAACTTTCCAATCACACATAAATGTTGGTAGAAACATCTACAAGTATTTATAAACCAGTCGGCAGAACTAAAGAATAAAGGCAATATCTTAATGTCTATAATCATATGAATTACAATATTTACAGCCGCCTACTGTGTGAATTTGATGATATTTAATCATAAACACTGTATTTACTCAACTAACAAGCAATTTATATTTACGTCCAGTCTTTTGAGCTTTATACAGTCGTTGCCCGAGCCTGTTTTGTTTTTGCCACGCTTGCTTTGTTGTCCAATCTTTTCCTTGTCACAAATTCGGCGATGTTAAAAAGTTTAAAATGGCCCTTCGGAAGCGGCATATTTTATCGGTTTTAACACAAAATTCAAAAAACAAAAACCATAGGATTTTAAAATAATAACAGAAGAACAAAATAATTGAGAAAATATAAGAATCAGACCAACAATAAAGAATTTTTTACCAAGGCGAAATTTGTCAACTTTTAGAAAATTTCGCGAAAGGGCGCCATTAGCGCGAGCGCCTTGAAAGAAGACTCCTTCCGAACAAAACAAAAAGCGTTACTATAGCAACCTTGGTATCAAAATTATCCTCACAAACCCCCCTTTTGACCCTGATAGGTCTCGCATTACCCGCAAACAACCGCAATTGTTCAAAGGTCAAGACAAATTGCGCAATTTTGGAAGTCATATTAGTCACCAGCCTTCTGGAATTTTTCGCACGGACTTAAAGAAAATTTGTCACACTTTTAATTGGCGCTTTGGCGTGCATTTTTGTCAAGCGTGGAATAATTAGAAAAAAGAAAACTAATTGTGCAAACAGAGAGCCACAAATCTGCTGGAATTTAGGATATTTAAACTGATAAATATATGAGAATATAATTTTTATATAATATGCATTATAAAATCGTACCTCGGTCCTCGAATATACTGCGTTCGATCTTTATAGCATTCAAAATCCATGTGGCTTCAAAGTTTATAATTTCCATAAAATCTGCTGCCTGTTGTTTTAACATATGAATTCTAAAACACTTGTTATACATTCATATTTTAAAAATCAAAGGCAAAATATGTATTTTTAAAATTTAGTTCGCCCAATGCAATGTTCAGTTGTTCATCCCCCTCGGGATGACATGACTTTAATAAGGCCAGGCTACAAAAATGTCCAATATTTTTGGACACACGTGACCAGTGTTTACCAGGGCCTTTGCTTCCCGTACCAGAGCCTCTGAACCGCGCAAAGGCCCTGGGTACGAGGTTGGTGGGCACTTGGAGACTGCATACCTTTCTCAGCAAATTAAATTATGTAGCATGCATAAATTATACAATGGGCTAATTATGTATTCAGTTTATTCTGGCCGACAAAACAAGACAAACCTTTTTTATCCAATTTTCATCCAAATTTAACTAAAATTCAATCAATTTGTTCTTGGGCAATGCCCATTAGTGCCACAAATTTTTGTATTTAATATGTTTGATAATTTTTGAGTTACCGTAAACCTTCAATTATAAGCCCCCTCCACAATATAAGCCGCCCCCCCCTTGTATAAGCCACATGTACTAACACTCACCTCATTTAACACTCACCTCATTCCAAATATAAGCCCCTATCGGCCCCCGAATATAAGTCCTCCCATTTGTAAGCCCAGTAGCTCACTACGTTATTTAACATTGACATTGTCTTTTAGTATAGCAGAGAACGATATTTAAAAACATTGTCATTGTCTTTATAGCTTACTATATACACTAATCAAAGCGCGTTATTAATACGTATTTATTTTCCTGGTTATGACTGGCTTGTTTATTACCAACACAAAAGATCGTCCATGTAAAGACCCACACCCATATATATGACCTCCCCCCCTTCCCTTTGTATAAGCCCATCAAAAATTGCTTACGAAAGAATATAAGCCCAAGGCTTATATTCGGAGGTTTACGGTATTATGCTGACAGACAAACACACACAGACACACACATATACAAACACAGATCAAAATATAGTCTCTCGGCCGAGATATAATAATACGCGGGTGAAAAATAACCTGGAATTCGAAGGGTTATAATCAGTGCCCGGCAAATGTCCGACAGCACCAGCCGCACTGCTGCCAGGAAATGTTTAACAAAATATCTTTGTGGGAAATCTTACATCTTGCAGGAAATATTTGTCATTTTATATACTGTAATGTCATATAATTCACTTATTGTTTACAAAAGCATTTTGCAAATCGATATTATTCGTTTAAAGTTGGTGAGTTCACAGCAACCAGGTATAGCAGTCACGTTTTTGCTTGCTACTCCGGTTTTTATAAATAAATGGAAACTGCCCGGTCGAATTGCATTCACGACCCAACGTTTTGACATTCCAGTCTAATGTCTTCAATTAGGGGCGATCTGAAGTTGCAACGTAATGTACTCATGGGATGACGTCATTGCCAACAAGATGGATATATTTTTTTGGCGTATATATTAAGTTATGTTTATACAAATATATCCTCTTATAATTAGGTAACAGAAATGGGAAAGTAGAAGAGGTTGTTAGAGATGTATACATGAGATCAAGAATCCAAACTTCAAGGCTGTTTCGAACCTGCTGTTTTATGAAGATCTCTTTACTGACGACCAAGGACGAGGGGAAAATTTGCCGAAGAACCGAAGGTGTCCGCATGTCGTTCAGAGTGTTTGAGATTTTTGCACAAATGAATGCACTGGGTAAAAGTGGGGTTGCGCCATGATGTTTCTGGACTCTAGATGTTGCTGACAACAGGATTTGACAAAAAGCAAATGACCAGGGTTGCTGAGAGGGTGACTTATTTGGTAATGAAATATTGATAGTTGCATAGAGAATAGTGTTTTGTCGAAGTTAACAGTTGTGGCTGTGAGGATTGGATGTCTTCAACTGGGGCTAGGCTATGCTGCTGTAGCCCCGGGGTGTGAGGTATGTCATCAGTGATGGAAAATGTCTGACAGCACCGCTGTCAGGAAATTTTAACAAAATATCTATGCAGGAAATTTTCTCACATCTTGCCATAAATTTGTGCCATCTTACTGTATATACTGAAATGCCATACAAAGTGCTAGAAAATGTCCGGTAGCACCAGCAGCAAGTTGCCAAGAAATTAATTTTAAAATATCACCTTACACGAAGTTTTCTTCATCTCAGACACTGGATCGTCATATAATTTACTATTAATATTGCTTACAAATTAAAGTTATGATTAATTACAAACTATTAATTACAAATTTTGCAAGTCGAGATGAGTTTTTTTTTATTCTGATTGTCTTGTGTGAGATTGAAGTTTATCACACTATTGCGCACCTGCATACGTTTTATAAAATCTGCATAAGCAGGAATTTGCTCTGGGTTTTGCTACGAGGAAGAGCAATATATTTTCTAGACCTAGCCATGTAATTTACTTTATGTTTACAAACATGTTTTGCAAGTTGAGATTGTCATGTGCCTAGATTGAAGTTCATCACAATGTGCGGCACCATACATTCTCTGAAATCTACATATGCGGGAAGTTTTATATTGGAATTTGCTGCCAGGAAGGGAAATATATTTTCTAGGCCTGTCTGCCATGCTGACCAAAACTAGTGTGGACAAAAATACATCTTGAAAGGAGCTCCTTATGTGTAGCTCAGGTGCAGATCTTCCCCCCACCGCTGATGGTTAACTCAAGTCTTGAAACTAACGCTTGGAAAGTTACAAAATGCAAGTTACAAAATTATAGCCTTGGCTAATAAAAAACTATTTCACTAGCAACCTTTGCGAGTATGGAGTGACTTTATTCGGATAAATTAAGCAATTATGGAATTTTAAATTTTGCTAGTTACAGTGAAACCTATCAGCACATGTTTGCTAGAAACTAAAATAGTTAAATTAAGGTAAACCCTTGCATTAACAGTGCAAATTTCCTTTCGACAGAAATTTCCTTTTGATATTTTTGGAATTAACAAGAATAGGCCCAGATAAGTAGCTCTGTATACTGTAGCTTTTGCAGTTGTTAGCCAGGTATAAATGCATTATCGAATAATTGATATTTAAGATGGTAAGGCCCAAGGGTTGGACCACAGGACCAAGAAAGAGAAAAAGATAATTGTGAAATTTGAAAAAAAAGGGAAATTAAGGTGAAAAATTCTAACCAATAGAAAGAATGTTACCTGTACTGCAACCCTAAATGAGTTAGGGGGTCTAATTCTTTGGCCGGCCGGAAGCATGGTTCCCCGGAAAATATTTCAATGTTTAGTGTCTGCGAAATTATCATATTTCAAGCATTTTAGACACGTTTTGCGATAATCTGAAAGCCACAGTTGTGGGATATTTTATGTCAGATGAAAAATTAGGAGGTCACGCCCCTGGTTTCTCCTCAATTTTGAAAGAATTACAAAATTGGTCCAGAAGAGAAGTGGGGGAGGGGGATGCTATTAATTGTAGAATCATGTAACAAATGTTGCACTTGCATTGTAATAAATACATTTTTAGCAAAAGACACCTGATTTTCAAAATTTCCTGGCGAATCAAGCCCGCAGACCCCAGTGGCGCCATATTCATATATTCGTGTTCACAGACCATAAAAACAATCGATTTCAAAAGAAATTAATAATGCAGAACACGAATATATGAATATTCGCCACCCATCCGCCCCCAATTATCGAGCTGGCGGCGCACTGATCCCCCCTGGTACAGTCCTTCTTTTTTGCATGCGTAAATTTACCTTCGGATTAGACTGTCGATGCATATGTTGTCTAAAGTACTTTTATGTTATATTCCTAAAAGTACTATTAAGATTTTATTATTCTTTTCTGTTAACATATAGTATGACATTCAGTCTGACAACTTGTTGGTGTTACACAGCTACATGTTCGATTTAGGTGATTATTCGCTGAATATTTTTCAATGTTCTCTTGCGGTCACGGAAAGTAAAATATTCATTCCAGCCCTGCTAAGGCCCGTTATTTTTACAACCTCGAAAATGTGATTATCTTTCACCGTCAACCTGGTTCTTATAGTGGTGTTAGTGCAGAGATGATAATGAGACATTTTGTACATTGTGGAAAGCTACCCTATATAATGAAATTTTTTAATATAGACACAAGAAGTAATTGGACCCAGTGACGAACCTAGCTTAAAATAATTGGTCGTGTAACTATTTCGAGCGCCGATGGCGTGGGTCATCCAGGTCCGGGGGATTGCCCCCCCCCCCTGGAAAATTTCGAAAACAATAACCCGGGAAATACCATTTCCTGGGGTTTGGGCATTGAATTCTGAGCCCCAGTTTGACCTCAAGATGGGGAACACCTTGGCAAATTTACCATCTTTTAGCCAAAAGTCGTGATTCATAACGATTGGATCACCAGTTTGATAAAGCATTATACAAAGACAAAAAAAGCCTATTAAACCCAAGTGAAATTCTATCGTCAGCTAGGAGATAAACACACAATGATATATTTCTTATTAAATTGACTTTAGATGTTTACCATGAAAAGATGGTCATGATATACTCGATTGACCCAAACTTTTATTCCAATAACAAGATATTAAAAGAAATACATACAACTGCTTGCTTTCGACAAGATATGTACCGATATATTATCACTCAGGTTTACCCTGCCCTGTAAAGCAAAGCAAACTTTTGATTATTTCTGATTCAATTTCCATCCAAATTTAAACAAAATTTAATCAATTTGTCCTCAACCAATGCCCATTAGTCCCAGAGTTTTGCAGCCATATCGCCTTGGAGTTTATTGCGTACAAGAGGCGAGTCATCCCAAACTGTGGAACTTGGTGCAACTCTGGTGTCCCACATGTCTACAAAGATGCTACGCAAAGCATCTGGGAATTCCTTAAAGAAGATCGACGCAAACGTGAAAAAGTTTATGCGAAATGTGCACCGACACGTCCCGAGGTGGGGAATTTTATCCAGCGTCTGATCCAGTGGCCCGTGGGGGTAGGGGTGGGGAATATAAATGTTCACACACGAGGTACTTTGGGCCTAACCCGCGAATCCAATACGAGATGTTTCCCACCAAACTCGTGATTATTATTAAATATGGCGTTGGAATTCTTCGAGAAATATTTCTTGGGGAAGTGTTTGAATTTGAAAATGCAAACATGGGCCCACTTGCACACCACTGATTTCTTTCTTGCGTATTTGATAACATGCTTGTAAATCGGAGATTGCGTTGCCAGTGGCAAGGAAAATGCGTCCGGTAAGTGAATTCGAAGGTTGACATTTGTAAAATTTTGGTTTGCAACGTGTTTCTGTGCATGCAATAATGGTTTTGTGAATGTTGTCCCCGGCGTAATTGTCTTCTTTATTTGCCCGGGGGTGAGGTGGATTTGTGTCGGGCTCTCTTCCCTTCCATCCACTCGCATTTAAGGAAGGGGAAATAGTGCCTGATACTCAGGCTGAGACAGTGAGACACGAATCTACAGCCATTACTCACGCGGTATCTTATAATATCGTTTGATATACTTGTACCACTTTTATAGTATGACTACACTTTTTTAGTGAACCAAGTACAATAAAACCGCAAGAAATGACTTTTAATTATCTATTTATAACTATAATACAAATTCCACTAATAACTGACTTATTACAACTACAATACAAACTAATAACTAATATCATTATGCAGTAATACAATATAAAATTACTAATGTATATAAATCATCAAATTACAAATATTCAGTATACTCAAAATATACAAATATACTGAAAATCGACCTTATTGACTCAAAATATTGATTTACAGCATTTTTGAATGAGTCAATTTTGAAACAAAGATATCTATTATCACTTCCAAGGCTATAAGCATTGTTAAAGGTACTATAAAGAACTTCTGATAAGTAATTTGATTCATTCTTGACGTTCATAAAAATTTGTCAAAAACGTAGCACACCATGTCACATATAGAAAATATTTATTGCATTTTTTATGCTGCTGTTTACTCAGCTTAGCTTCATCTGGATGAGGTCATGTAAAAAATATCCCGGTTTATCATCAGTAGCAGCAAAAAAATTCCGTGTGGAAAGATAATATTTCTATTTTTTACTTTTTACTAAATCACATATACACATTTATAGAATGAACGAAAGAACATGTTCAAATCACGCAATACAATCTGACAGAATACAACATTTTCGAATTTTACTATGCTTTTCATCTGAATTAATTACCAAGAATTTCCGAAATGTTCTCACAAACAGCACTTAAACGTAATATTTATCGTAAACGTGCTTGTGAAAAATTGGAACAGCATGCATACGATAACAATATCAATTGCAAAAGTGCATGGTTGACAAAATATAAGTTACTGGTTGGATTAACTACACCATTCGATGTCTAGGAAAGGTGGATTTGTCGCGTGCTCAGTTATGAATGACCGCTGAAAACAATTTTTATTTAATAAAAAATACAAAAAATTCCATGCGAGACGAAAAGAAAGAAGATGCTAGCACTGATGATAAATTGGAATATTTTTTACATGGCCTTATATAAAGAAGTAAAAAATTTTGACTGGACCGACATTTAAAGCTTGGGGGCTACGAAAATAACCGACACCAGCAATATAAGTAGTACTCCCTTCTGGTATTGGAAATAGAAATTTTGCGCTCATTTTTGTATCGTAGTATAGAAGTTGCTATTCTGTCCTAGATGTGTCAGGTTCAGCGAAATTTGTTCCACTTTGAAATCCGAGTCACGTTCCCGCAATATTTAAGCCAAGCAAATTAGGGCACCGCCAGACTTAGACTTGCAGGGTAAACTGACACAGGCTTAAAAATATTCTATAAGATCTTCCCTCGTTGCCCAGTCAAAATTTCCTCTGATGATTCGATGCAGTTCAACAGCAAGGGTTGGAAATTTCCTTTCGAAATATTCTTGTGGTGTAACGACGGTGCTCTGGACATTTGCAGGTGGTGTCTTGTCGTGCCAGTGGACTGCTGTGTTTCGAATGAACCTCAAAAGATCTGCCGCGTCGTTTGTATACGGAGATCGACGTGCAGTCATATAATTCATCACACAAGCTTCAATCATTGATAACCAGTTGGTAAAAACTGGCAACTTATTTAATTCTTGAACAACAATTGATGTCGCATCCCCGGTTTTAATTTCTCTCTCGTTACCAACACTTTTGACTAAATTAAAATTTTCTTCTGCCGTTCGAAGGTATGGATGTTTCAGACATTGGTTGACGTTAGGTCGTTCGGAAGGATCATGTTGGAGCATCCATATAATAAGATCTCTTGCACAAGGATCACTTAAATCCTTCAAATCGAATTCTCCTTTTGAGATATGGTAATTTCGATATTGTTGACCGTATGGGTGTTTTCCTTTGGTCAAGATATAGTAACATAGCATTCCAACAACTTGAATGTCAGATTGTTTCATATAACGAACTTGGATATCGGTATTAGATAAGCAATCAGTGTCATCATCTTCTGTCGGAAGTGATTCCGCTGCCATCCATCCTTCAGTTCCCCTTACGCCGCTCTTGTGCGTGGTTTCGTTTGGTGGTAGCGTTCGACTAATTCCGAAATCAGCAAGCAACATCTCACCTTCTAGGTTCACAAGTACATTCTGTGGTTTCAAATCCCGATGGAGTATTTCCGGATTACCACAATGAAGTGCTTTGACACCACAAAGTATTTGACGTGTTATACTTGGACCGTCCTTTCTTAACTGTTCGACAGGCTTTGTCTCATCAAGAACATAATCTCGCAAGCTCTTTTCATGTAAATCCAAAACTACGAAATGTTCTTTAGAATTAATTTTTTTGTGGTAGCGATAGTTGACAATGTGTTTTTCCTTTCGCACGTTTGGAGAATTCAAGATTTTTTCCTCATTGTCATTATATTCCTGACCTTTTGTAAGATTCAAGTGCTTTACGGCAACTTCATAGCCATCATCCGATAACCCGACATAAACACTTCCTTCACCTCCTTCCCCGATGCAAAATTGTTCATGCAAGCACACGTGGTATACTCCAAATCTCTTTGCTTTTGATGGTTTGGTTTTCAAAATTTCAGCAAGTTTTGAGAGTCTAGACCTATGCTTTACCGACCATTGCTTCCATGGAATTTCTGTGTTACTTTCTAAAAACACACAGAAAGCATAATAAGCAAACTTATCAATACAATTTTTAGATACGTGTGCACGCAGGTGCGAGAAAATAAGGTTGAAAACGGGAAAATGTGAAAATAACGATCGCTGAATATTATATTGAATGACTTTTTGCAGTAGAATACAGCGTGCAAATTTTCAAATAGGTCACCGCACGAAATAATGAGTCGGCAATTGACATGACAGGTGTAAAACTTGTTAGGCCTATTCATTAATATTCGGGTTTGTTCATATAGCATAACGTTTTGTTTTCGCGATTCTCGTATAAGGGATTTTGTGTGTATTAATATACCAGCCACCTTAAAGGATAATGACCTTGGGGTTCCAGGGATTAAATTATCCATGGACGATGATCCTAAATCGATACGTGATGAAGAAATCAGCATACAGTATTATTTTATAGACAACTACCAAATATAAGCTATTACACAATCTGATTGGTTCTCTACTTATATACTAGCTGGATATTAGCTTATTTTGTCGGAACTGAACGGTTAATTACGTGCACATCTCGCGCGTGCTACACGTGAGCACATGGAATACTAATTATGTATGTGGCGGGAAAACAACAGCGAGAGCTTATCAATATATTTTTTATATTCCGAGATTTTCAGTGATTTTTATTGTGAGTAGAGTGAATTTTTCGCTGATACATACCGGGGAGGCAGGTACTTTGCGAAACGTGGCACCTCCGAGACGGGATTTAGTGATATTGTTGTTATATTCGACGATTTTTCGGTGATTTTATCGCGATAGTTTACGAATGGCAGACGCCAACGCGATGTCGACGTTCGACGTTAAATTAAAACAACTTCTGATGACGTGCAAGCGAACTGATTCGGTGCTCGATTCTAATAAAGATACTGCGATTAAACGACAACCGGAAGCTTTAAAAGCGTTAACAAACGAGTTAGAAACATCGAGACGAGGCGTAGAAGCGTTGAAAATCGAGCAAAAAGTGAACGAGGACGAATTCGCTACGTGGAATTCTCAAGTAGAGACTGAGCTAGAGAAAGCAGACGACGATGTGAAGCGCTTAGAGAAATGGCAGGACGATTGCAAACTGGAAAAGGATCGAGAGAAATGCTTTCGAAGAGAAATTGAAATACGAGATAAAACTACACGAAACTAAACTAAAACTCGAGTCCGAACATCAAGCGAAGTTGGAAAGTGGAAGTTCGTCGAAGGAAAATCATGCCAAGCAAGTGGAAGCAAAACTACCGAAACTCGTAATATCAAAATTTGACGGAAATTACATGGATTATTGGCAACGGTTTTGGGGTCATTTCACCGAATCGATTGAAAAATCTGGTTTAGCAAACATTGCCAAATTTTCATATCTGAGAGAACTTCTTGGAGACAATGTCAGACGTGAAGTTGAGTCATTACCATTTACATCGGAAGGCTACGATCGAGCAAAGGCTATATTGGAGGGAAAATATGGCAAAGAATAAGAGTTAGTGAAGTCTTATGTGAAAGAAATTTTGAGCTTACCATACATGTCGACAGCGAATTCGAAGAAAATTGCCGAGTTTAGTGACAAACTGACATATTGTGTCCAGTCCCTGCAGTCGCTCAAGAAGCTGGACGAAGTGAAGGGTCTTACTATGGTTAGCTGACCGGAAACAGGTTTTGGCGAAGAAGCGATTGTGTTTCAACTGTGCGGTTGGGACTCATCGCGCCGCACAATGCCAAAGCAAAACATCATGCCAAACTTGTCATAGGAGACATCATACATTAATATGTGACAAAACTCAACCGGAAGAGATCAAGAAAGTGGTATTAACACCAAGTGGAGTGGGGGAAGGAGTTTTCCCAGTGGTTTTGCTTAAAGTGGACGGAATCATAGCGAGAACACTGATCGATACAGGAGCCGACAGCTCTTATATCTCAGCTAAAGTCGGAGATTTGCTGAACAAGAAACCCTCGGAAGCTTCAACCACACGTATCGAGATGTTAATGGGTTCTCACTTTACGAGAATGGAAACGTATGATGTTATTGTTGAATCCCTTGACAACTCCTTCAAGATGGATGCAAAGCTCACAAAGGTTGACAAGAACGAACAGTTGTCGATAGAAAATCCACAGTACGAACACGTCAAAGCCAAGTACCCCCACGTAGCACAAGTCAACTTGACCAACAACGACAAGAAAGACCAATTACCGATTCATATTATTCTAGGCGTGGGTGACTATGCGAGAATTAAGACCAACCGACCACCAGTGGTAGGTGAAGCTGGATCCGGAGAACCTGTTGCTGAATACACCAAACTGGGGTGGTTCATCATGTCGCCCGGAAATGAAATCGACCGGCAAACCATGTTTCTTACCCACAGACCAGCCATGTAGATTATGAGGAACTGTATCGTCTTGATGTGTTGGGGCTCAAAAGATTCCACAAAACACGATCAGGACATAGTGCATGCAGAGTTCAAGGAACAATTACAACGATCAGCTAGTGAAGGATGGTACGAGACAGGACTGCCCTGGCGGAGCAATCATCCCCATCTGCCGGCCAACAAACACGGAAGTCTCCGTCGTCTGAGTAGTCTAACAAAGAAGTTGAAACGAGATGGGCACATCGAAGAATACGACGCGGTTATTCGAGCACAACTCCAAAACTTATCCTGAAGAAGTCGAGCATCTACGTCGAAGCATGTATGTCGATGATGTACTAAGCGGCAGTTCGACAGTGGAGCAAGCCTGGAGACGCAAAGAAATTTCCAGAGAAATTTTACGGGACGCTACATTTGAGCTTCATAAGTGGAGCTCCAATGTACCGAAGTTGGAAGTTGACGAGGTTCATCAAATATCTGAACTTTCTGACGAACAGTCTTATGCAAAGACACAGCTGATGGTTAAACCCAAAGAATCGAAAGTGCTCGGTCTAAAATGGGACAAACAAAGTGACACGTTGAAGATTTCATTTCCAAGTGAAGAAGTACCGGCGACGAAGCGAGGTATCTTAAGTAAACTGGCAAAGATTTATGACCCTCTAGGGTTGGTTTCACCGCTGACCTTGGAGGGGAAACTCCTATTCCGCGACTTGTGCGATGCAAAACTCCCGTGGGATGTTGAGATTAATAACGAACAGTTGAAACGTTGGCGAACCTGGGAACAATCCTTACCCGTAGAGGAAGAAGTACCGAGATCTATTGCGAGATACCAGGAACCAATTGATGAGATTGTATTACATTCCTTCGGTGATGCGTCTACAAAAGGTGTAGGGACAGCAGTTTACGCAGTGGTTAGACAGCAGTCGGGAGCTACACAGCAATTGGTGGCAGCAAAGAGTCGGCTAGCAAAGAGAAATTTGTCGGTTCCACGTCTGGAACTGGTCGGGGCTCACATGGCGACAAATCTTCTAGTGAATGTTCGTGACGCCCTACCGAAAGAACCGCAACCATTGATGTTCGCATGGCTTGACAGCACAGTGGCTCTGTACTGGATAGTTGATAATGGGGCCTACAAGCAATTTGTCGCCAATCTTGTTGCGAAGATCCAGGCTCGCCCATAAATTCAGTGGCAACATGTTCCAACAAAGGACAACCCCGCGGACATTGCTAGCAGAGGCGGTCCCATATCTTCATCACTGTGGCAGTCGGGCCCAGAATGGCTCAGTGATCCAGCAAAATGGCCAGATAATCC
>CACRXK020009672.1:0-18764 GCA_902702795.2 Paramuricea clavata
ATAATAAGTGTCTATAAATTTCCACTCGACAATTTCCATGTCCAAGAACCTTCAACTATTATAATGAGTGGGATGCCAACAGAATCTCTTAGAATAATATATAGGCCTAGTGTCGTAAACAACTGAGCTACAGTACAGAGTCCAAATGTCGAGCTCTAACCACAAGTATATATACTGGTTACTGCCTTGTCAATGTATCAGTAAATATTAATATGTTTTAAAGGTTATAGGTTTCAATTTTGGTATTTAGCGATACTAACACAGCAGTACCCAAGTATACCCACATGAATTCCAGCTTGACAACTGGACTCTGTAGCTCAGTTTTGATGGTTAGAATGCTGCAATTGCACCAGGATTGCAGGGCCGATTCCAGCCAGAGGACACAATAATATTCAAAGTGTGTGAGCAACTAGCAGTCGGGATGTACATTTCATATACCATGCTACTTTCCGGGAGTTTATTAATTTTGTCTACCACACTTCTAAGTGTTAAGGTGCTTTACAATTTTGCAAATATGCTAACCCATTAGACTAGATAATAGTTTGTTTTATATCACTTATAGCATATCTATTTTTAATTATTAAACTATAAACTGTATACTATTTAAAGCCAACCCAATTGTGAGCTTCAAGTTCAATAAGTACTGTGGTAGACAAAAATTGTGCGCGAATATAAATTTATCATTATGACAAGAATAAACCAGTGTATAGCACGATCAAGATGGGCTCAGTTCATAATATGAAGATATATATTGAATAAAAGACCATGATAAATCAGAAACTCGATTACAAAAAATACAAGAGATATGTAAAACCTTTCTTACCTTGGAATCTAATCGCTTAAGGTCCTGAGCTGTATATATTGCATTTTTGTTTTCCTCTTCAACTGCCAACAGCCTAACTGTGTCTTTCGCATATACTTTCCAACATCGAATATTTTATTGCGTGCATGCCTTTGTAAAAGGTATAATATTATCTTTTCTAGCACATTTTGTCAAAAACAAAAAACATACGATTTTTAATAGGTATCTTGACTTGTATTGGATTCAAAAACAAAATGAAAATAACACTGTAGAAAGAATCCTATACAAGCCGAAGTTGTTGCATTTTGACAACATGATGCGAAAGTCGCCATTTCCCTCAAATGCCCCGAACAACAAGCGCTCCTGCAGCAAAACATTCCGCGTAACCATGGTAATCTTGATATCATTTTGATCCCCGAGACACGCTCTGTTTCCCTGTTTACCTTAAATAACCCTCAAGGAAAACGCGCACAAGCACGCGCTCGCGGAATTTTTCAATTATCAAATTCGCTACCAAGCTCCCAAAATTGTCGCGCGGCAACGAAAAAAAATGACACATTTTAATGTGCAGTTTCGCGTGCAAAAATGCCAGGCGTGTATATACATTGATAAACCTCACTTAATAAAAGGTAGCCTATCGATGTCCACTTGAATTGAATATAAAGCTAAAATATATATACAGGTGAAAATCTTTTAAATTTAGTTAAAAGTTTAAAAGTTCTGGGTTGTTCCAGTCTTTGTTTCGTCTACAGAATATATAATAAGACGTGCGAATACAAGTAGCAATTATTTTCTTTTTTACATATTTAATACATTGTTCGTCGTACTTCAGATCATGGAGCATATCAAATAAAGTATTCGTCGATTCACCAAATACACCTAAAGAGCATATAGATACATTAACAAACTTAACTTCATCATATATATTTAATAATAATAATAATAATAATAATAATAATGAAAACTTTATTAATAGAACATTTATAGATATATACAATTGTAAATCTCACTTCTTGAGGTAACCTACAATTGACTACTTGAATCACTTATACATGGTTATAGTTTTATATACAAAAATTGTTAATTATTTATAGAAATAGTTACTTTAAATGTTCATTAGTTCGGGATTTGTCCATTCTTTATTTCTACAGCAAAATATGTAGTACGTTGATCGGATGGCAATAGATATCATTTTTCTGATACAATATTGTTTGGTGTTGATTATCCAGTCCTAACTCATTTAGCATTTTTACGAGTGTATGACATTCTTTGTCAAACACCCCTAGCGAACTGACTGAAAGATTTATAAATTTAACAGATGTAAAGTTTTGATCTACTTCTCTAAATAGGTTCTTATATTTAGCTTTCTTGCGGTTAACATTGTTTGTGAGGTTTGATTCAAAGCCTACGGTAAGTTGAACAACGTAGAGGTGTTTGTCTGAAGTGGAGACAAGTAAATCAGGACGATATTCATCACCCGTAATAATCGAGGGGCTTTCAAATCCAGGAAGATCAACAAGTAATTTGCATTCGTTTAAACTTTGAAAGGTTTTTGCAAGAAACTTTAGTATGCAATCGTGTCTCCAAGTAAATCGTTATAAGTAATGTTGACAACCGGCAACAACGTGCAGAAGTGATTCAGAGTGTAAGCAGTACGAGCAGTCAGAACTTGATGAAATTCCCCATCTACTGAGGTTCTTTCGGGTATAGGAAGGGTATTATTCATATAGCGAATTGTAAAGTTGAAAATGTTCTTTGGTAGCTTTGATTGCGATACCGACCAGATTGCGTTAAGTTGTGATAGGGAGAATTTAGAAACATTTTCGAAAAAGGAACCTTGACATTTCAAACGGTCCCTAAGTTTATTTTCTTGTTGAGAATGGAAAGTTTTTAAAACTTCTTTAGTTGAATTGTAGCTATCGTATTGAATGTTAGTATGATTATTAGTTGACTTCCACAGTTCGTTAATTGAATCGTTTGAAGATGTTTTTAGGGCATTGCGTAGAACTGTTTGACACTGAATGAACTTGACGGATGCAGGGATGATATTTAGACCAAACTTATTACGGGTTAGAAAGATGTTACTTAATGTTCCAGATATAGGTACTTCCAGCCATTTTCGGACGTACTTGTTCACCGGAGAATCGATATTTTCGACTACCCAAGTTTTAGATATCGTAGCAACAGTAAAATGCCAGGATATAGTTTCGACAAAACATAACGACTGTAAAGTAAAATTTTGTTTTTTGGGTGAAGAGGTTTAAGATCTATTTCGGACATTAGTTCATCAATGAGGGAGATCAGTTTAGATTTATGTTTTTCATTAGTCATGCTAAAGTCGAAGTGTCGTCCCAAATACTCAAATGATTCTCCAGTCTTAATCGTTGGTATGAGATCCTTATTGATCAAAAGCTTCGGCAGGTACTGGGCAGATTTTGATAAAACTTTTTTGATGCCAAATGTGCTACATTTATCAACTCTAACAACCATGTTGGACCATTGGCACCAGATAGAGAATCGATTAAGGAGATGTTGATTTTCCGACTCCTGACCAGTAATAACCGCAGCATCATCGGCAAACTGAAACCAGTGGATTGGATTAAGGAGTTGGAGGGAGAAACCGAACTGGCGGTACTTTTCAGCTTTGATATGTTGAATATATGTGTTGAAACACATATTAAATAGTAGAGGACTAAGACAGTCACCTTGTAAAACACCACGGCCAACAGGTATAAAATGGGTACGGAACTCAGAAGTAATTACGGAAGTTTTAAAATCAGAAGAAAGAAAATCGGAAGTTTAAAATTTTTTAAATCGGAAGTTTTATAATAATAATAATAATAATAATAATAATAATAATAATAATAATAATAATAATAATAATAATAATAATAATAATAATAATAATAATAATAATAATAATAATAATAATAATAATAATAATAATAATAATAATAATAATAATAATAGTAATAATAATAATAATGGAAACTTTATTAAATGTTTTTCTTTACATACATATACAATCGTAAATCTCTCTCATAAAGGTAACTTACGGTTGGCTATTTGAATCACAATTATACTAAACTAAAATAACAGAACAAAGTGCATGCAATATATATATATATATACAATGAGATAAGTCAAATTGTTAGTAAATCCGGATTTTCCCATTCCTTATTTCGGCAACAAAAAATGTAATATGTAGTTCTAATAGCAATAGTCATCATTTTCCTAACGCAGTACATTATAATAATAATAATAATAATAATAATAATGAAAACTTTATTAAATGGATATTTAGCTTATATATACAATTGCAAATCTCACTTATATCAGGTAATTTACAACTGGCTACTTAAATCACTGATTATATATGCAAAAATTATACTATTAAGATAACAAAATCACAGTACAACGTTTAAACACTTAACAGTTCCGGATTCATCCATTCCTTGTTTCGACAACAAAATATATAATACGTTGTTCTGATTGCAATCGTCGTCATTCTTCTAATACAGTAATTCTGATGTTGCTTTTGAAAACCACAATCATTAAGCATTTCTATGAAAGTAGAACATTCTTTACTGAAAACACCAAGAGAACTAATCGAAAGATTTACAAATTTTACTGAGTTGAAATGTTCATTTTGTTCCCTAATTAATTCTTTATATTTTGATTTTTTACGCTCAACGTTTTTTTGATGATTTGATTCGAAGCCAACTGTAAGTTCAACAATATAGAGTGTTCCGGTTGAGGTTGAAAGAAGCAAATCTGGACGGTAGGTGTCACCAGTGATGATTGATGGACTTTTGTACCCTGGGAGATCCACGTAAAGATGTGAGCCGCTTACGGTCTGCAGGCTTGTTGCGAGAAAGTTTAGAACGGAGTCATGTCTCCACGTGAATCGTTCTAGATACGATTGGCAACGAGATACTACGTGCAAAAGTGTCTCAGGAGCTAGACATCGCGAACAGTCTGAAGTCGGTGATAAACCCCATCTTGCAAGGTTTTGGCGCGTTGGAAGGGAGTTATTGATGTATCGAACTGTAAAGTTGAATATGTTTTTCGGAAGGTTCGATTGGCACGCAGACCAAATTTTAGTGAGTTGAGACAGTGAGAACTTTGTTATATTAGTGAAGAAAGAGGCTTGACAGGTTAATTGAGTATGCAGTTTATCCTCTTGTCCAGAGCGAAAGTCCTTAAGAACTTGCTTAGTGGAGTTATAAACGTCATACTGAATATTTTTGCTGTTGCTAGTTGCTTTCCAAAGATCGTTAATTGCTTCGTTTGGGGATGTTTTAAGGGCTTTACGGAGAACAGTTTGACATTCAATAAATTTGACAGATGGGGGACAAATACTGAGGCCAAACTTGTTGCGGGTTAGGAAAACAGTGCTTAGCGTTCCAGATATAGGTATATCAAGCCATTTACGGATATAACTGTTGACTTTGGAATCAATGTTTTCGGTGACCCACGTTTTCGATACGCTAGAAACTGTAATAATAATAATAATAATAATAATAATAATAATGGAAACTTTATTTAATAATTTTGTTATATACTATGTATATATACAATAATTGTAAATCTTACTAATTAAGGTAACTTACAATTGGCTATTTGAATCACAACTATGAACTAGTAATAATGACAAAACTATTCAGTTTTCTCATTATTACTAGTTCATAGTTGTGATTCAAATAGCCAATTGTAAGTTATCTTGAAAATATATAAATATACAAGACAATCAAATATTTCAAATAGTTAACAAGTCCGGACTTTCCCATGCCTTATTTCGACAGCAGAAAATGTAATAAGTACTTCGAATGGCAATAGTCATCATTTTCCTAACACAGTGCGTTTGGTAGTTTTTGTCGAGACCAACATTTCCTAACATTTCTAAGAATGTAGAGCATTCTTGCGCAAAAATACCTAGGCAGCTCATGGAAAGATTAACAAAGTTTACTTGGTCAATATTTTCATCTAGCTGTCTTACTAGTTCTCTATATTTTTCCGTTTAACATTGTTCTCGAGGTTTGTCTCATAGCCAACAGTGAGCTCGACCACATAGAGAGAGTCATTTGATAATGATAGCAACAAATCTGGGCGATACGTATCACCAGTTATTATTGACGGACTTTTGAATCCAGGCACATCAGCGTACAGGGCAGAACCGTTCACAGTTTGCAAGGTATTGGCAAGAAAGTTCAGGATTGAATTGTGCCTCCACGTAAATCGATCGAGATAACACTGACATCCAGCGACCACGTGCAATAATTATTCTGGGCCGAGACAAAAGGAGCATTCTGAACTTGAAGACAATCCCCATCTGCTAAGGTTCTTACGTGTCGGAAGAGAGTTATTGATATAGCGTATAGTAAAGTTATAAATGTTTTTCGGAAGTTTTGATTGAGCAGTAGACCACACTTTGTTAAGATGCGACAAGGAGAACTTTGTTACATTAGAGAAAAAGGATCCCTGACAAGTTAATTGGTTTTTGAGTTTATCTTCATGTTCAGAGCGAAAATCTTTAAGCACTTCTTTGGTTGAGTTATAAAAGTCGTATTGGATATTAGTATGAGTATTAGTAGAATTCCACAGTTCGTTAATTGATTGATTAGGAGAAAGTTTTAAAGCTTTTCGAAGAACTGTTTGGCATTGGATAAATTTCACCGATGGAGGATAAATACTTTGACCAAATTTGTTACAAGTTAGGAAAACAGTACTTAGTGTTCCTGAGATTGGAATTTCAAGCCATATACGGATGTATTGGTTGACTACGTGATCAATATTTTCAATAACCCATGTTTTAGAAAGCGTTGGGATGGTGAAATTCCAGGATAATTTGGATAAGACATAACGACTGTACACGAGAAGCTTATTTCTTGGGGGGAGTGGCTTCGAGTCAATATCAGTCATTAGTTCATTAACGAGAGTGGTTAGTTCAGTCTTATGGTCATTATTCGACATGTTAAAATCAAAGTAACGTCCGAAATATTGAAATGCTTCTCTAATCTTTATTGTTGGTATCAGATTATTGTTGACGAGGAGTTTCGGCAAATATTGGACTGATTTTGTGATGGCTTTCTTGATGCCAAAGGTACTACATTTATCGACTCTGATAATCATATTGGACCATTGGCACCAGATGGAAAAACGATTTAAGAGATGCTGGTTTTCAGATTCTTGGCCAGTGATTACGGCTACGTCATCAGCGAACTGGAATCAACACCTTGTTAAGCTGAGGTAAAGCGAACTTCGTGGCGCTGCAGAAAAAGGATCCTTGACTGGTTAATAATAATATATTTTTTAAACCTTTACCAATCAATTACATAGCCTGACCCATATAGTCATACAATTATGAGTCCAGACCAAATTTTACCTAACTACACTTAATAAATAAGACAACAGTTCTCTGAATAAAGCAGGTCCGTTATCTACACTGTCACACATTAGTAGCTAATAGAAGTTGAGCTTTTCAGGGCAAGACCAGTTCTTATTTCTCTTACAAAATATGTAGAAAGTGGCACGAAGTGCAACCTCCATACATTTTGTTATGATGCGATCGTCTTGCAAATTTAACAACCTACATAGCCTACGAAATTGGCCTATACTCTTCGTGACAAAGCCTAGAGTAGTGACTTCCAAAGTTATAACTTTAAATCTATCACACGGTACGAGTAACTGTGATCGCAATACCCGATATTTTTCTTGTTTACGTCGTCTTGCAATCATGCAGTTCGTTTCATATGGGACAGTCAATTCAATCACATACAAGTCTCTTTTATAACGAATCGTAATATCTGGCCTTAACGCTTGAAACAGATTGGACGTACATTTCAAGCCAGAGTCTGGACAATCGGCAAAAATCTCCAGGTCTTCCGACATCACTCTCCTTAAGTGATGAAGAATGGTGTTTAATATAGAATCACGCCTCCACGTATACCGATGTTGTTGTAACGCTACAGGGCAATATGAAAGAACATGAAGCTGTGTTTGAATTTTGTTGCAAAGGTCACAATTTGGAGAATCTCGAATGTTCCACCGCTTGAGGTTAGAATTGTTGCTCAAGTTAAGCACTAGAGCCCGTCTTGCAAAACAAGTTATATTACGGGGTAGTCTGCTAACCATTTCTTGCCAAAAGTGCAGTATTTTCTTGTTGCACGCTTCAGTTAGATAGTTTATAATAATACTTTGTTCCTTTAGCGTAATAAAATTTGCCCAAATATCATTTGTACTTTGCTGTTTCAATAACTTATTCGTTCCGGTTTTCAGTTCGTATACATTTGTTACATTTGATGATACTTTCTCAATTATTTCATCCGTATTAATATTTTTGGAAGATGTTACAGAACACAGATGTTGAATATCACTGTTCCTAGATGTTTTCAATATGCGCCTAACCGAAAATTTACACTGTAAATATATATCTGAAGCAGAGCAAAAGTCAATCCCTAGATATGATTTTGGCAGTTTTAGATGATAGATATTGCCACTAATCGAGATCTGTAACCATTTTCGAATATACTTGGAAATAGCTGGCTGAATATTTTGCTTTATCCAGGTCTCAGTAAAGGGGTATATAGAAAATCGCCAACGGAGCTTTGAGTAAACATAATTCTGAATGATCCTGATTTTCGAAAAAGGATTCATGGGGAAAAGATCTATTTTCTGCAGATATTCGTCGATTTCACTTAGTATCTCTACTTTGATCTGTTCGCATTCCATATTAAAGTTAAATTGCTTTCCAAGATAGTTAAACCCCTCTTCGCATTCAATCGGCGGTACACGCTTGCCCAAGATGATAATAACTGGTTGGTATTGAATTGCTTTTGAGGATTGCTTCTTGATTCCAAAAGTATGACATTTCTCAACACGAATATGCAAATCCGCCCACGCTGACCATTTATTAAATACATTACAAAGCCTGGGGTACATCGTTGCGTTATTTACATAGCCGTGACATTTTAACTTCGCGTCGTTTATTGTGTGAATCAAAAAATTTACACATTATTAAATAACAAGGGTGATAAACAATCACCTTATAACACGCCTCGTTGCACTGGAATTGATTTCGTAATGAACCCTTTCGTAATAATTGAGATACTGAAATCAGAGTAGAGATTCTCAACAAAGCATATAATTTCTTCAGGAATGTGATGAGCTATCAAGATAGTTCGTATAAGTTTATGATGTACCTCACCAAAGGCATTTTTCAGATCAATTAAAGTAACTACAAGAGATCTTTGCTTATTTCTGGCATGGTTAATAAGATGTAATAATAATTCCGTATGTTCAATAGTCCCCGAAATTCCAGGCCAAAAACCTTTCTGGATTCCTGACTCAATAAATTCGTTTTCGCAAACAAACTTAAAGATTCTATTCCTTAGCAATGATGTTATGACTTTTAGCAACACAGGCTCTAGACAGATAGGACGGAAATTAGCAGGATCCTCAGTTGAATCTTTTTTATGGATCAATATCGCCGCCGCGTGCTTCCAGACAGATGGAATATTTTTTTCGTTCCAGCATTTACAGATAATTCTCCATAAATGCGTTCTTAAAATTGGACAACGTTGAAACGAAATAATGCTTATTTGGTCGAAAGGGCACGCAGAGCCACGACTTTTCATTTTTCTGATTATTTTAGAGTTCTCACGATACGTAGGACATTCTAAGTCGAAATCTTTACTTGCGGATGGAAATGAACTCAACCAGGACGGCCATTTAAACAAACGACTTTTATTTTTCTCTTTAAATAAGTTCTTAAAATAGTCGAAACACGACTGTTCGCTCAAGTTTGGTTCTAGCTCTTCGGTGTTTTCAAATTCATTTTTACAAAACTTCCAAAAGTTCTCATTTAATTCATTTTCATAATCCCGCTGGTCATTAACTCTTGACTGCATTCTTTTTCGCAATAACTTACTGACAAATTTTGTTTCCTCCAAGCTGCCTCCGTTCGATTTTAAATCTTTTAAGAATTTTTTTAACTTTGATTTTGACATACTTCTATAGTGATCAAATTTATTAGCCGACTTTACCAAACCGCATGTATCTTTAAAGTAAGACCAGATAATGTTATTCATGAATACAATTTCCGAATCCAAGTCTCCCAGCTCTGGTCTAACACTGAATTGCCACTGAAAAAAATCGTTAGCTGCTTTCCAACTAAGATCCGATCGAGGAAGTTTTACTCCTGATAACACTTTAAACTTATCGGTCGGAAACAGAACTTCGGTCATGCTTTCATTACTATTTGCAATAGTAATGCTATCATCTTGTTGAGCAAACAGTTCAGCAAAACACGGGTTATTCTGTACAAAGCACGATCGACGATGTAAATTTAGTGAACGATAACTGCAGACACTTGCCAGTTCATATTGTACTATAATTGCCTGATTTTGTGTCACAAAGAGTGGCACCATCCCATTATCTATGTTGCCAGAACAGGCTGCCATGCATGGTCTGTTTTGGGACAAAATTAGACAACACAGTAAAACCCTGCGAATAAGAACCTAGATTTTTTCCAAGTTAGCCTAAACAGGTTCTTATGTACAGGGTCTGAAATATATTTTAGTATCTCAATATCCACAGGATACCAAAAATTTGGTTTTGGATACCAAATTATGAATATAATACTATCCTGACTGGATACTAAAAAATTTCCTTTGATGGGCTCCTGAAAGTTTTTAAATATTATCAGTTTACCACCAGTCTTTCCTCAATGAGGACTAGCATATAGAAGTTTGTTGAAGGATTATGTGGATTAATTGTTTATTTGTTGTTGACTGTACTGGAGTCTCCTCAGTTGTTATTGTAATTTGTAACAGTGAGTGTTATGGAAACTTATTTGGATGGGATAGGATATACTAAACCTTGAATCCTGGTATCCCCTTTGGATACTGAGAAAAAATATAAATTTCAGACCCTGTTGTAAATGGTGCTTATCTGATTGTTCATGTTACAAACTGTAATTATATTTAGTAGGTATTTTCAGTATTCTCAGGGTGCATATAAAGGCTATAAATAAAGCCCTGGAGTCATGTTTGTGCTTTACCCCTTGGAATTCTCCTTTAATGTCTGTATATATATATATTACCATATAACCCAATAAATCTGTTAAAAAAAAAAATATTGTAAATCAAAATTTCATCGTTGATGTAAATCAAAATTTCATCAGTGTTTCCTGGGCATTCTGATGAGCTCTGATATAGAGCGAAACAAGCATATATTTAGCAATTGTCCTCCGTCTTGAAGAGACATGATGAAGTAACCTGATCACCAGAATTGTTGAAGCTAATATTAGATCATTCAGTGTCACAAGAATATCATCATTTGGTGTCAATATGAGAGTAATATCAATGAATTCATACTTCCAGTTCATAATTTCAAAACATACATTTTTATAACACAAAAAAGTTGAATATAATCTTAGCGTCTCGTACTCTCGTCACTGTCAATCTATTGAACTCTTCTGTTGTTTATATTAAAACAGCATCCAAAATTATCTCCATAGCGCGCACGAGCTTGAACAAAAGCTGTGTATCCAGCTTTTGCACGGTTAAAAATTTCGCCCTTGGCTTTGCCACGAAGACAGGAACTGCAGCCACATTCTCAATCACACTTGTTTCGAATTTCGTCAAGCGAAAAGCTTTCCCCAAGTGCTTCTGTCATAATGACAACAACAACTCTGGCAACATGTTTCGAGGGATTGATACCACATGAACTATTTTCGTGATTAGACACAAACTCCAAAGGTAAACACTAAACATAAATTATTTGAACTCACACCTTCGGGATTTCGGTTCGCCCCCCCCCCCAGCTGTTGTATATAGCAAGTCACACAAGGTTCAAAGCGGCCTGTTTATTCACAATGATTACAGTTAAAGAGTTACAGTATAAGATTGTGTTATTGTGTACAAAAATTTCCAGTGTAGAAATGTGCAATAAATGCAGCGAAGTATTGTAAAACATTGCACTCCTCGGTCACAAATTATGTGGAATGTTACTTTGAACTCGTCATATACTTCATCTTATATAATTAATGTGGATCAAAACAAAAAACGTAAACAAAGTCCAGCGCATGCGCAGATGCGACTGTAACCTACCTTTAAAATTTAAATGATTAATTAAGCTTAATAGTATACTGTGAATAGTGAAAACTTATGTTGTCAAGACTTTGAGTCTTTAGTCAGCAGGTTGTCAAGATCTAGAGTCTTTCGGCAGCCAGTGGAAACTGTTTTGCAGTATGCATAGTATAAACATTTAATTAAATGATAAATTAAGCTTAATAGTATGCTGTGAATAGTGGAATCTTATGTTGTCAAGACTTCGAGTCTTTAGTCAGCAGGTTGTCAAGACTAGAGTCTTTCGGCAGCCAGTGGAAACTGTTTTACAGTATGGATAGTATAATTAAACATTTAAATGATTAATTAAGCTTAATAGTATACTGTGAATAGTGGAAATTTATGTTGTCAAGACTCCGAGTCTTTAGTCTGCAGGTTGTCAAGATCTAGAGTCTTTCGGCAGCCAGTGGAAACTGTTTTACAGTATGGATGGTATAATTAAACATTTAGTTAATTCATAAATTAAGCTTAATAGTATGCTGTGAATAGTGGAAACTTATGTTGTCAAGACTTTGAGTCTTTAGTCAGCAGGTTGTCAAGACCTAGAATCTTTCGGCAGCCAGTGGAAACTGTTTCACAGTATGGATAGTATAATTAAACATTTAAATGATAAATTAATTAATTAAGCTTAATAATATACTGTGAATAGTGGAAACTTATGTTGTCAAGACATCGAGTCTTTAGTCAGCAGGTTGTCAAGATCTAGAGTCTTTCGGCAGCCAGTAGAAACTGTTTTACAGTATGGATAGTATAATTGAACATTTAATTAAATGATAAATTAAGCTTAATAGTATGCTGTGAATAGTGGAAACTTATGTTGTCAAGACTAACAGGTCTTTTAATAGTCAGCAGGTTGTCAAGACCGGCAGCCAGTGGAAACTGTTTTACAGTATGGATAGTATAGTTAAACACTTAATAAAATGATAAATTAATTAAGCTTAATAGTATACTGTGAATAGTGGAAATTTATGTTGTCAAGACTCCGAGTCTTTAGTCAGCAGGTTGTCAAGATCTAGAGTCTTTCGGCAGGCAGTGGAAACTGTTTAACAGTATGGATAGTATAATTAAACATTTAAATGATTATTAAGCTTAATAGTATACTGTGAATAGTGGAAATTTATGTTGTCAAAACTTCGAGTCTTTTTAATCAGCAGATTGTCAAGACCTAGAATCTTTTGGCAGCTAGTGGAAACTGTTTTACAGTATGGATAGTTTCAATGATTAATTAAGATTAATAGTACGTATGAGTGTATGACCGTGAAATAATCACCAACAAAAGATTAGATTGGGTTTGTTCTATAAGTTGTATGATACATCCTCATTGGCCTCGTGGACCCATAAAACGTACCAGTGCACTCTTCATAATATTCTCTAATGCAACGTGTCGGCCATTAATGTTTAATTTAACGAAGGACATGCAGTTGCTAACAGCAAATCATTTGTGGCTACAACATAGTGACGAGTTCTTATTTGAGTGTGTTAAGTGCCATTCAGCAAAGATTCTATTGGTTTCAAATCACCTGTACTGGTAACATGAACTTTAATTTGGATTGTGACTGATATAAACTATGTTGAAATGATTCAATTGAATCAAAATATGTAATAAAGACTATAGGTTTAAAGGTACCTTTCATTATTAATACAGGAAGGGGGGGGGGGCTGTTACGGATTTGATAAAAGCAATAGTAAAGTATACATCCCCCTTTGCCCAGGCCTCGAAATACATCTGAACGGTACACTCCGACTCGTCATCATGACATGTGCATTATTTGCCGGTCAATATGGATGTTTGGCCTGTCATGTTTTGATTTTCTTATTTGCCTAGACTACAGTTTGAAAAATTTACATCCCTCCTCTTTGTTGTCTTTACCACAAATTTAATATCAATATGTTATCAGACATTTCAGTTTCACGCACACTCTCCACAGTATCCAGTTCCTCTAATTCACTCTCGTCGTCATCACTGTCTACAGTACATGGTATTTCCACGCTCTGAATACTCCTGTTCCTCTTCATACATAAATCATAATAACTTACACAGAGAGGAAGTGGCTAAATTGCATCGAGTTGCAATGGACAGTATTGATATTTAACGCTATGGTTTTGAATACCTTATCCGGCTTCTTTCCTTTCCTGTTCAACTTGTGATAATTGAGATACTTATCAAGTTCTGCCACATATAGTAGCTTACCGATTTCTTTAGGTTCTACTTGTTTCCCCCATTCATACAGTAGTCATATGTCTTCTGTCTTGTTCTGGGGTTTTTCCGTTTGCCTCTTGTTCTGTTTTATTTCCCTTTATCCTTTGCATATTCTGCAAGTGCTCCAGGTATTCATGCACCAAGTTTTCCTTTACAATGAATTTATTGTAATGCATTCCTGGTCGGTTGCAGATATACGATCATTGGCCAACTCCACTTTCAAGTTTTTTCTTGGCTGGAAATCATCCAGATATCTTGTTTCTCCACTGGGTTGCTTGTTAGAGCTATCAAACACTCGTTTGTAGTGGCAACAGGGAAGACTGTTATAATCTTGTTCTGGTCGAGGAACCCTGTCCATCTTCGGACCAACCCAACTGTGCTATAATTGAGAAAAATATATGCAAGCCCCTCTCCATCATTAAAAAAATTTACATCTCCCCTAAAATATTTGCTCAGAAATGTCTACGCTCCGCACACATTTTATACCCCCCCCCCTGTATTAATAATGAACGGTCCCTAGAAATAATTATGGTTTAAATTTGTACTTTCTAATTCACTTCATTGTTTTAACTTACAGTAAAAATGTATTGTATATAAGAGATTTTGGAAAATAAATATGTTTAGATAAAAAATGGTTGCTCAAGTGATTGATTTAGTATACATAATAATTTACAAATTATTTACAATTTCATTTACAAACTATTTACAACTAGTTGCTAACAATTTACAAACTATTTACAATGTCGTTTACAAACTATTTACTAATAATTTACAAACTTATTTATAGAGCGTTCTCTGACTTAATATTTATTTCTACGAGCTTTCGGCTATCAGTCTATAGCCTTCGACGGGTGTATACAAATGATTCTATAAAGGACGCAAAAATTGAGTAGGTGGTATGAAATCTGAGACTATCTATGCTATGTTACAAATGGGTAATATGAATATTTAACTAATTAATGTTTCTTGAGTTCCTTTCTTAAAAGTATTGTGTACTGTGCTGGAAGCGTATTAGAGTTAGACGGATATGGTCAGGCATGGTCAGACGGATACAACGTCTGTAGCGCGTCTTCGTTTCATACGACGTGTTATCGTCGTGTCGAATTAAATGCATAAATTATGTTAAAGTCTGTTTCTCTCTTTCTGGTCTCGTGGTTTTTTACTTCTGGGTAATCCATGATCGCTAAACATGAAATGAATTCGTCTGAATTAAATTCGTCGTTTGAAACGAAACCATTTTAGTGTCGACCAATTGACGAATTTAATAACGAATTAAATTCGTCTGAATTAAATTCGACGTATGAAACAGGCCTAAGGTTTTAAGGTTTCTATGATTTCCCTTGTCTATCACTTTAGCATTGGCAAAGTCAATTATATGGTCTTGAGTCCATGCGTGTTTTGCAACATTCGATCCCTTCTTGCTGTGTTTTACATTCCTTACATGTTCAGACTTTCTCGTCTTCAGGGATCTTCCTGTTTCGCCTATGTAGCTCCAACTACAATCTTGACATGGTATTTGGTAGACCACGTTCTTTTGCTCTTCAATTGGTGGTTTCTGTTTTGCAGATGGGAACTGGCGTTCGAAGGTTTTCACGGGCTTATTGTAAACTCTGATGTCATGTTTTTGCAGTGTTCTGGCTAGGGGTTCAGTTAGTCCTTTGATGTAAGGTAGAACCGCGATTCTTGCAGGTGGCGTCTTTCCTTCGACTAATTCGAAAAATGATCGGACTAACTCTTCAGGGCTTACTACAGTTTTGTTCTTACGTTTTTTGATCAATACCGAAATTAGTTTCTTTGGATAGCCATTTGATGTCAGAACTGTGGTTACATGATTCAGTTCTCTTTCTTTGCTTTCATCAGTGGTAGGAATTGACAAGGATCGGTTGATAAGTGTTGTTGCAGTACTAATTTTATTTTTTTGGTCGTGGTGTGATAAGTAGTTTAGGTAACGGTCTGTGTGAGTGGGTTTGCGGTAAACGTCAATAGAAATTAAGCCGTCTCTTCTAGAAATTAATGTGTCAAGGAAAGCGATCTTTCCGTCCTTTTCGTTTTCAATAGTGAAGTTAATGTGTGGGTCAATGGAGTTTAGTGTGTCATGAAAAGATGATATGTTAGTCTTTTTTATTATGGAAAAACAATCGTCCACAAAACGTTTCCAAACTTTAGGTGGTGAAGTTGCGTCTCGGATGGCCTGTTCTTCTATCACTTCCATGCACAAGTTAGCAACAATCGCGCTAACAGGGCTGCCCATGGCACATCCATGGATTTGTTTGTAGGTGGTGTTGTTATAAACGAAAAAACTATTAGATAAAACAAAATGTAAAAGTCGAATGATGTCGTCAATGTCGAGTTGAGTTCTGTCAGGAAGTGTCGGGTCATTTTCTAATTTCGTTCTAATATATGTGCATGCTTTGTCAACAGGAATGGCTGTAAAGAGTGAAACCACGTCAAATGAGATCATAGATTCGTCTTCGTCTATAGTAATGTTGGAAATTTCGTGTTTGAATTGAGTAGAGTTAGCTACTGAGAAGCCGTTTTTGTTTTGAAGTGGAGAAAGGATTTTTGTGAGGAATTTGGAAGTTTCGTAAAGAGCTGAGTCAACACTGTAAATTAAAAAGGGCTGAAACGACCCCAAAAATGGGGCCAAAACGGTGACCGCAAAATAGATCTTTTTTGGGGGTCAAAATGGCACCTATAACAATGCGGCCCCTAAGGGGTGATTTGGCCCTTCCAGTGTAAGGGCTGTTTCAGCTTTTATAGTAGGAGCTGTTTTGCCAAAAGCAGGGGCTATTTCAACTTTCAATAGGGGCCAATTCAGAAAATTAGGGGGCTATTTTGGCATTTCAAGGAGTTAATTTGGCTACAATTTGTGGTCATAATGAACCCCAAAAAGCGTTGATTTGGCTCGCTAAGCGGAGCTGTTTTGGCTACTGAGTTACAGAGTAGTTTCAGCCCCAATGAAGAGCTGCTTTAGAACCGAAGGAGCCGATATAGCTTCTCCAATGGTGCAGTTTTTTAGCACCCAAAGGGCCAATATGGTTCTATTTCTGAGCCATTATAGACCACAAGAAAGGCCAATTTAACCCCTACTTTTTTAACCAGAGCTATTTTGGCCCTCCCAGAAGAGCACAGTTTCAGCCCCAAAGAGGAGCTCCTTTAGAGCCGAAGGAGCTAATATAGCTTTTTTCATGGTGTAGTTTGTAGTACCCAAAGGGTCAATTTGGTCCAATTTCAGAGCCATTATAGATCCTAAAGAAAAGCCAATTTAACCCCTACTTTGTTAACCTGAGCTGTTCTGGCCCTTTCAGAGGAGAGCTGTCTCAGCCCAATGAAGAGGTGCTTTAGAACCGATTGAGCTGATATAGCTTTTTGGTGGTGCCGTTTTATATAGCATTTAAAGTCATGTGCATGATTTGGTTGCACTCTTGCATGTAGACGTATTCTACATGTATATAATGAATCAGGCAAAAATAATGGGGTTTATTTGGTCTTATTACAATTTCTCCAACAGACCAAGATTGGAATTAATTATTGTAATATAAGTTGAGATAAATAATGTTCCAATTTCTGTATTATAAACACAATACTATAACTAAAATTACAATATACATGCACAGTAGTCAGTATTATGGATCTCACCGAAATGTGGGAACCATCAAAAGATTCGTACATATATGCCATATGGCTCCGAAAGTTTACAATTCTAATTTTAAAGAGCAATCAACTTGTGATAGCAATAGCAGGCGCGGTTGTTAACGTGGACGCAATACGAATAATTTCTAATACATTACCACAGTTCGGTGAGATGTGGGACAATACACACATTCCATCAATAACATTAACTTGGGTTAGCATATGTCAACATAACTCTCAAAAAGTGTAAAATTACTGTAGTACTAATATTCATGAGTCATGACAAGTCATTGAAGAGGGCTGTGACCCTCATTAGTGAGCTTAAGCAAGTGACGTTTTTGACAACACTGACGGCATGAGCAACGTCAGAAGACTGGATCAAGGACTGTGATTGGTGAAAAACGTCAACTTTACCTCCGGTCGACGTCCGTGTTGTCAAAAATGTCACTTGCTTAAACTCACTATTGGCAGTTGTATGCCATTTTCTGTGTTGCCCATGCACTACTATAGTCTGCAAGGCAGACAAGATGCTCTTCGTGTGGCAGTACTCAATATTGAAGATGTAAAAACTTGCCAATAAGGCGATAATTGCATCAAAACAACTGTTGCTTGTTATGGAACTTTCATCCTTTCCCTCGATAACGTATGATTGACAGTTTCTAGTCATATTCTAGTTCGCTGCCAGCGGCCACAATATGGGTTGTGATAAGTTTGAAATTGTATCATTTGCATCTTTGGACTCCTACAAAAAAATACAATTAGAATGTATGCAATAATCCGCAATTACAGAGGGTTATAGGACACATAAGATATAAGGTCTCACCAAGAAACCCAATAATAAAGCTCTTACATACATCAGACACAAAATACCTGAAAAAGTATATCACACCCGACCCCTATAACCCTTCCGAAAGCATTAAGTATAACATACCAATATACAGTAATATTTTGAAATATCAAAATATATGCTGCCTCGCAACGAACTCTCCTAAAAATAAGC
>CACRXK020009673.1:0-18763 GCA_902702795.2 Paramuricea clavata
ATTTTGTCATCTGCTCCTTTAAGCAGAATGCCATTATAAAACAATACTGCTTTCGATGGTAAACCGTCACGGCCAGCCCTACCAATTTCCTGAATGTAGTCATCAATGTTGCGAGGGGGGCCCAAATGTATGACAAGACGTATGTCCCTGAAGTTCACACCCATTCCCAATGCATTTGTAGCAAATACAAGTCTACAAACCCCAGATTCTATATGTAGTGACTCCAGAATTTGACTCTTGATTATTTCACTTGTGCAATGGTGAAACATTCCAAACAAACAATTTTTAGATTTGGGTTCCATGTCAATGGGGTATGCATCAGAACCAAGTTCAATTCTGAACAATGAATACAGAGATGCACACAGCTTTATTGATTTGCAGTAAACAATAGTTCTCTCCATGTCTTGTTTCTCCTTTTTAAGTTTATCAAGTAGAAACTGAAAGGCCAATTTTAAATTCTTGCCAATTCGTGCCTTAGACAAATAGATATTTGTTCTATTTGGTGTTCCCTCTATTAGGGCATAATCTTGCCTGAATGATAAGACTTGGAGTACAGTTTCTTGAATTTTCTTTGTTGCAGTAGCGGTAAGAGCCAAAACTGGTGCGAGCGGCCTTTGAGGACCAAGTGACCTAAGTTCAGATAGACGGGAAAAGCATTCTCGAAAAGCTGCTCTTTCTCCTTTTCCAAGTCCCCTACATATGATAAGAAAAAAATTATTCTGGATTTCTCCACCAAAACAAATAAATTACAGTATTAAATATAAATATTTTTATCCTTTACAGTATTAAAATTTATAAAGTTGTTAGCTCATATACAGATACTAGATGTTTTTTCCTAATTCAGTGAAGAAGTATAATGTACATACATAAAAACAAATTATGTTGTACTTCATACATACTCTCAGGTTCAAACAGTGTTTACATGAGCCCTACAGGAAGGGCTGGTCCTCCTGTTGGGCTGATTATAGCAAATTATTGTAATTATATGATCTGCAAATATGTGATTAAAAATGATATCGAAATCTGCCTGCCAGTTTATAAATACAAACAAGGCAAAGAAAGGGCTTAAGAAAATCTGTATTTAAATTTATTAATTAACCCACCACTTTGGGACGACGTGAACTTCGTCTGTTACAAAAGTTATATTTCTGACGAAACCATTTCTCTCCATTTCGCACTTCGAATAATAGACTCGGGATTACAAAATACAAATGTAAACTCTCCATCTAGAATTGCTTTCTCGTCCTCTTCGTTTGACAGTGAAGTAACACTGAATCCACGCTTTCTCAGTTCACGGACATGAGAGTCGATCAAAGAGTTCAATGGGCAAATGACTATTAAGATGGGTTTCTCTGGGAAATTGTGGGTTTTTCCAAGTCGTTGTGCTACACTCGGTGCTATTTGGAATATTAAACTCTTCCCATAACCGGTAGGCAGTATGCAAAATACATCTTTACGATCAATCAAATTGGACAAGGCGCGGTATTGATGATCTGTTAAGCTTTTTATATCAGGAAATTTATCCTCCAAAGTAGCCTGAACTGCTTCTTTCAACTCTTGTTCGTTTATAGACATTTCAAATTTTTCAATTCTTGATTTCTTGTTTTACAGTAAAATTCTCTGAGTAAAATTAGTGTTATGGCTACGGCATGCATGCTGACGAAACGCCTGCGAACAGGCTATGTGCTTACAATATCCAATCAGAACACGTAGTCTATCGAACCTAGTCAGCAACCAATCAACTTCTAGGTTCCAATTTTGAAAGTTATGTGTGGAATGTGACCCCAAAAACCCAGCCAATTTCACCAGAGGGTTATTCAAAACAGGCGAAAATAAATACCCTCTGGTTCCAGGGTAGCCGCTGATGAGCCATGTGTAGAAATATTTGTATCATCGGCAAACATGCTAGCAGCCGATGAAGACAAGCAATTTGGAAGATCGTTTATACATAATAAAAACAATAATGGGCCAAGATTTGAGCCCTGTGGCACACCACATTTAACGATTCTTTTGTTAGATAATGTTTGGTTAACTTTACACATCTGTACTCTATCAGAGAGATAGGACTGGATTCATGACAGTCCGCCATATTTTTGAGATCAGTGAGGATGACCACCCACGCACAGGGACCCACGCCCGCGATATTTAATGAACTTTAGACTTCGCTAATGCTTTCGTTTCCCCCGGTGTAAATAGCCGGGGGGAATTAGTACCCTCGAACGGCGCTTCGCGCCGTCGGCTCGGGGATTAACTAGCAAGAATTCGGAAGTTGTAATTGCCGAAACACGTATTTAGCTGAAAGGTTTTTGTAGATTTAAATGATAAAAAGTTCTAAAAAATAAAATTCTAATCTGTTCTTAAGAATCTTTTTGGGTTCATTACAGTATTTTATTATATGACAAGCATCTGCACTTCCGGTGAAATGAGAAGCACTTTCAGCGGTCCATTATTTTCCCGTAATGGACCGGCTGTCCATTACGTAAAAAACACAAACGCATGCATTTTAAAACAAAACAGCAAAACTAATTGAAAATTTGAAAATTATAACTTAATTTGTTGTTAACTGCCTCGTCCACAGGCGCTAATAAAAAAATAGGTACGAACGCGTACATGTATCTGCGAAAAAACCGTGATTCACATATTGTATTTTCTTGAAAGGAACTGAATAATGAAGATGACATGGGACAATTGAAATATTTCATCACTTATATATAATAAATATAATAGCAAATGAGACTTTAGCAGACGGCAGCAAGGACAACTGCTCCCCCCCCCCCCACCACCACCCGCCGATTATGATTCTAACGGATAATTATGCAGTCAAGTAATAAAAATTTCATGCAAACAATATTTGAAGTGTCTATACAGCCAACAGCCGGCTATTTAGTAAACCGTCACTTGTCAAACGATGAATTTTCAAAACTTTAGTGTAATCAGATGAAGCAAAAGTTGTGTCACTTGTTGTTTACATTTGCCATTGACAATGTTAACTGTTGAGTAACATACACAAACTATTCGAGGAACATGCATTACTGTAGCAAAGAGTCAATCATATATTGAACACCACTGAATAGTAGAGAATGTTTTGAAGGTCATGAGTGAAGTATATATTAATTCAATTCCAATCCTGTGCACAGTTAATGATATACCACACGTCACTGCTCACTTTAACACAACATACCCACACGAAAACAATTTTTGTTGTGGGAGAATATCGGTTTGAGTAAAGGTATCACAAGTTTAGGTTTGTACATTGTGTGCCATTGATCTAATCCATCCATATAATATGATTATTGTAGCTGTTAAGTTATTTTTCATAAGTGGGTTGTTCTGACAAAATTATCTAGCCAATATCCAGCTTATTCATCATTCTTGTATTAATCTCTAAACAAAAACATTAGAAAGCAAAATGACATATTAGAAAGCAAAATGACAATGTAATGAGGAGAGAGGGTGGGGATTCTTTTGTTGGCATTTGAAAATGTTTGTAAAAATTTCGTTTAATTTTGAAACTCTAATAGTCTAATGTGTAAAATCAAAGTGTATAAGGATTTTAACTGATAACATCTTAACCTTTGCTCTAACACTACATTAGACAACAGCTTAGTTGGACTGCTGTTTTGAACAGAGTTACAGAAATACAGGACCAGGGCTTAATTCAATATCTGAGAATATTAGTTTCCTGTGATATTGTTCATTAATGGCAATATTGCCTGCTATGTTTCGACACAATGATTGTTTTTAATACTGTATAGATGTAGATAATAAAATATGTGGTATTGGACTACTTACCAGACGAGGATAAGTTCCCATGTTGATAGATAACTTAGGAATAATATCGCAAGTAGAATCGTGAAAACAAGACAGGCAATTCAAGATTAAAATCAAGATATTTTTGAAGCCAAAATGTGAAAATGGCAAGGAATATTCACGAATCCCGAGGCCAAACGATGCCCGTTCGCATGTTAGATGCGGGCACGATGTAAACAATTGATGTAAACCAATCGCTGATTGGCTTAAATTATCATGAATTGGCTCAATTATATAAGCTCGTCGCTGAATGGCTGTGGGTAACATTAACGACACGTTTGCGAAAGCAATATATTTGCTTCGCAGATACAAAAATTTCATGCGAGTCACTATACGAAAGGTTTACATGAAGTAGTGCATCGCGACGAACAAGCGCAATGAGTTATGGGCTTGAGGCATCGAAAATTGAGGAGCGCCTGGGAGGTCTTGTGCCGTTTCTTGCAAAATTCGTCTGTTTCTTGCAAATCATGGTTTTTCGACAGTTTTGGGGCTTTTTTCGTCATTCTTTTTGAGGAAACAACATTTCAAATTGTTCAATTAAACATGTGATTACAGTCAGATGATAATTATTTGATATCAGTTTAACGCTTTAAATGATTCCGAGATGTCAATACTTGAAGAGTTCAACGGGGCTGCAGAAGCCGGTTTATATAATAAATTTACAAGGTATGGAAAAATGACAATGCACTTTTATCACAATGAGCAATTTATTTTAAAGATATACTGCTACAAGACGTTTTTTAAACAAGGGAGCGATGAAACTTGTATTGCATTTTGCAAGATTCGTCTCAGGATTTCAGTTACGAACTTATTTACATGCAGTATGTTTGATTTTCACGATGCAAACGGTCGATAATAAGGATAGCTTTAATTCTTTCTGGTGATATGCAAGATCGGCCTGGCGCTAACCAGAACGCTCATATCCCATGGGGTCCCCTTTGCGCGTCTATAATATGACGCACTACTTCATTTAAACCTTTCATATAGTGACTCGCATGAAATGTTTTTATTAGCGCCTGGGGACGAGGCAGTGTTATTAATAAGATATCTGCGAATGGTTTTTAGTGTAAAAGAAGGAATACATTGGTATTTTTTGTTTTCTTCAACCAAATGTGTACCACGCTACTAATATGCATTTCAAATCATGCATTTCTTGTTTGTTTCAAGTAGCCTATAAATGCCTGTGAATGCCATATAATAAACTTCTTATTAACCTCGCTTGCTCGGTATGTACAGAGAAATATCGGACCTCGGTCTTTTTGTACAACCCCCGCCGAACGGGCTCGGTCTGTACAAAAAAACCTCGGTCCGACATTTCTCTGTACTGACAGACCTCGCGTTCGGTTAATAAGAAGTTAGTAACAGGCGGCTTAGGTACATATAGGTACTTATGGAAATCAACAAATTGTTGATTTCCAAGTGGGACGTGATTTAAAAACTACAAATATTTACAAATAATAATTAAGGAAAAGTACACACAAACTATATATACAAAACTCTATTATATTACATAAGTGTGGACAGAGATTCGCTATTTCTATAGCTTGTTCAGACAATGAATTTGGACGAAAAGTTAGGGATGAACCTTAAATATTTGGCCATGCATATTTATAATTCGACGCAGATTTAATTATTGGGGTTAACCTTAACTTTTTGGCCATTTTCTACCGATCATGCAGCCAATTTTCCAAAATGAGAAAAGGGTTAAAATTGGATGAAAAGTTAAGGGGTTAGCCATTTCTAAACTGAACTTTTTCAAAAACGAAAAACCTTACGTGATCCCAATCCGCTTAAACCAAGCAGTATGAGATTTATAGGGTAATAATTTATGTCTAAAGTTCGTTTTATACAAAACGACTATATTAGACCGTGACAATTGGAATATTGTCCATTTCTCTTTACATTGCAATATTTAAAATTAAGGTTACAGCGCACCTTCGAATTGTTGAAATTCACCCAAATTGTTTGATTTGTTTTCACAAAAGTTCTCTAGCAGTTCTAACATTTGACCATGTTTAGAGAAAATACCTTAAAAACTTTCCGAGTTAATAATTAATACAACATTTTTTCTGTATAGCCTGTATTCGCAAGTTGCGCGAAGATTTATTGTTTATATCCGTCTGTGCCCATATTTGGAACGAATGGTCAAAACAAATTATATTGTAGCTATAAAATTAGTGTGGACGCGGAAATCCAAATTCATTTTTTCCGGACTATGTTTTCGACAATTACTGTTTTTCTCCTTGTGAGTTCCATCAAATGTATCTGAAATTTGCGGCACGATGCACACATGTATAGACTCCAGCTTCAAAACTGTGTTCATCTTTGTTTTAATTTTGGATATTTAGTGAATTATATATACGAGCGATTCATTAAAAAAACTGAAATATAAGATATAGTTATCAAAGAAATCGCTATATCAGACAGACGAACGGCGAAATAAATAAAAAGAATTCGAGTACTTTTTTAGAACAACTATTTAGCTGTATACCAAAATGACATGCATTTTCAAAAATAGATCTTAAAACCGGCAGGAGCATATTAAACTCAGAGACGTGAAGGTACGCCGATTTTAAAAATCCCTAAGTAGTCATATAAATTATGAATGCTTGCATGCATGTTATTGTTTGTCAATTTGACAACTTTCCGATATTCTGCACGCACTAACGCGCTTCATGAAAAATTGATAAAATAAACCCGGACTTGTATTAATTTAACCGCGGAGCTATACGGAAATTGTCCGCAGAACTGAGTCACCGAAAGGTGTCCTGTAACCTTAATTTAATACCACTCTGTATGCATGCTATCTTCGCGTGATAATTAATCCATGTCTGACATACACTGTATCTACAATATTTTAACTAGCTTAACGTCACGTAGTGCATGAGACTATTAGAACTTTGTCCTTATTTCAGGTGATTTTGCTATTCTGCTGAACTCTGGCATGACATACAAACAGGCAATGCTTGCGAACTTTTGTTCTGCATGCATGTGTTATCTCGGCCTGATAGTTGGTTTGATTTTGGGATTCAAGACCTCCGCTGTGCATTACATATATGGTATCGCTGGGGGAATGTTTCTTTACATCTCATTGGTTGATATGGTAAGCTTGAAAATTTATTTCCAAACTATGTTTGCCGACAGTGGAAAGTATTTTTACCAGAAATCAAAACTCTCCAACTTTGGAATTCCAAGAAACGTATCTTGTTATCTCAGTTAGACTTCTTAACTTTCAGAAATTTGTGCCTGTAAAGGCATTAGATTTTCCATAACGTCACTCAGTCACGCAATTATGTCAAAACAATGAGTACTATTGGCTGGAAATAAAGTAAAGATGTAATAGGTCCATATATCCAATATATTAGTTTAAGGAGACAGTTCACAATTTTGTCGGAGATATCTTTTACAGTAACTACAATCCTGGTCAAAAACCTTGCCTCGACGTGAAGCATTAAGACTTTTAAGCCTCGTAATTTAAAAATAACTTTAAAATAAATTAACTTTTTTGTTATTTAAAAATTACTATAATTCTCACCTGCCCACTACTTCAATGTTGACTTTCGTCCCGCTACTTTTGCTAATGCATAGACAAAATTGTATATGAGCAGGTGTATAGGAGCGAGAAATCAATCCATTCACCGGTAAAGTTATGTGTTAATATTAAACTACTATATGTAAATTAAATTAAAATAATACTGCATGTATATACTAGCTGTAAATTTAGCAACTGAAAATGAAAATAGATAAATGAAAATAAAGTATATAAATGAAAATAATGCTTGTATATATTGTAGATTTAGCAAGTGTGCCTTTTGACCAGGATTCAGTTACCTTACCAAAGACTATGCAGCGATTAAACTCCGCACACCGTATACGACTTTTGCCGCGCATTCGCAGGGCTGAGCCTAAACTGTTCGGTTTTCAATTTAAAGAATCTAAGAGCAGGCTACCTTATGTCGCAGGACTCGCGTCAGTTTATTTTGAAGGAATGAGTAAGATTATTAATGCATGATTTTTACCTACGTTATTGACCCCATTTCTTTTTAGCTTCCCGAAAGTATTCAAATGGTCCAGGGACTGGCTGGAAAATCGAAAATGAAGGCCTTCAAAATGCTATTAATTCAAAATTTTTTCATTTTATTGGTAATTGGTGCAATGCTGCTACTTTCATTCTATGCCCACAAAATCAAGAATGCGGATTGGTGAAAGAAACGATTGTTGATCCTTGGTGATATATAATCCTCACGTTAAGGCGTGCAAACACATGTTGTCATATTCAATTACAAATATATAATTGCAATAATATACTGGGACGCACGTGGCAGTCGTAGTGGAAATAGCCACACAGCACTTCTATATGTAGTTTAGCTGTTGAAAAAAATAGCCACACAGCACACTAAAAAGACATTCAAGTATATAGGCTACATAATACAAAATGGTTCACTAAAATATCTACCGCTTAATTCAACACTTTTGTAAAACATACTTCAAATACAAAAGAGATTAATCGATCTCATTTTTATTTATTTATTTAATATTTACAGACGATTACGCAGGGCGCGGTTTTTTAATTCACTCGTGCCGGAAGCTCATCATGATACAAGTGCTCGACTAAGTAGTAAGGGAATTAGTTTTTGGCGACGGAAAAAACGGAGGTCCGGGAGAAAAACGCTCAAAGTACAGGAGAGAATCAACCAACAAACAAACAACAATGAGTTTTCACTAAACACAGGAAGGTTGGCCAACCTACCGTCAGGGGAACGGCCATGTTGCCCCTGATCTATGTACGATGTAGGTCCTCCCCCCATATTTTCATTTCTACTCAGGCGTGCTTTTAGGCAAGGCAAGCAATTACAGTATATAGTTTTAGAATCAGGTTTCACACACTGCATATCAAGCGCAAAACAGAAAGCATCAGACTCTCTTTAGTTGCTTTAAGATCGACAGGTTTAACAATGACTTATCATTTTAGACGTTTTACAGCACATACCACAATCATATGGTTAGTTCGTGTGTCATCTTCTTCTCTTCGAGAAGAGTGTATGAATTGGGAAAATATTATTTTATCAACTCGAAAAGGTCATAAAACAGATGAGAGTAGTTCAACCCCCCCCCCCCGTGACGTCATAGGGTGTGGGCGTACAGTACGTACAGTATGACAGCTCGATCTCTTCCGAAAATTAAGGCTATGTCTTAATTGTAAAAAGCGTTCAAAATAAGACATTGCCTTAATTTTAAACCTAGCCCCCACCCTACCCCACCCTACCCCACCCTAACCCCTAATCTTAGTCTCACCCTAATCCAATCCAAATCTGGCGACCTTTTTTTGCTAGGGCCATTACTTTTAAAGCAAGAAGTCTTGCCTAATGATTGTGGTATTGTTAAATTAAGGCTATGCCTTAATTTTGGAGAATTTCAAATTTATAAGCCATATCCTTAATTTTCAAAAGTTTTACAATTAAGACATAGCCTTAATTTTGAGAAGAGATCATGTTGAGTATGAACGATACGTACAGTATGAACATTCTATTTTTATCTGACGTCATATAGTGTACCTACAGTACGTACAATTTTTTCAGTGTACGTCATACAATGGTGGTACGTACAATTTTTTATTTGACACGGTGTACGTACATTACGTGCAATGTTTTAGAAAAAAAATCCTCTGAGACGGATTCGATCCGTCGACCTAGGGATAAATAAATAAATAAATACTGATTAGTTTAATAAAACCGCTTTGCAGAAAAACTGAATTATACGGTATTGTATGACTTAGAAATCCTATATTCCTAAAATATTTACAACAACGATAAAAGGTATTTAACAGTTACATAATTTTTAAAACGTTCAGTCTTTACTATTAATCGCTCTGTTCTTAAATTATAGTTATGATCCAAGTCTGACGGACGGTTACATACTATATTTGAGACGGTGGATTACAACCAGAGTCCTATATAAGATAACTTCAATTTATCAATAAATGTTTTACTAAGGGACCATTCATTATTTATGACTGGGGGTGGGCTGGCAAAAAAAGGGGGTGGGTCATGAGGTATTTTTGAGCGAAAAAGGGGGGGAATCTAAAAATATTGGTTCAGAAGGGGGGGGTCCAGTTGTTTATTATAGTAGTATTAAGTGGAGAAAAATTTGACATGTAACGATTATTGCTACCACAGGGAGCAAACAAGGCAGCAAATTTAATTCATGTATAGCTAGCAAAATTCTCAATTTTAATCGACAGACAGACCCAAAGTGCAATGCACAAATACCCAAAATGCCATGCGCGCAGCCAATATGAAAAATAATCGAACATCTACCTTATAACTTTTCCCATGAACTTGCAATAAATTTTTGTCATATTTCAATTATGCATGTACATTTTAATAAAAAAGATAATTAACGAGTAAGCGATGTAGCAACATTACGTCCAGGGAAAGTTTGGCATATACTATATACACTAGTAATTATAATATCATAGTTAACTCGGTTTCTTTTGTTTCAACAGGGACGTTTAATCACGTATTTCCCTCATTACCATGCTTCTTTGTCTTCTAATTTTCCCCTGCATTCTTGATGAGGGAAATGATTGGAGAGCTGTACCTCATCAAAAATCATCGGCACAACTATAGACAGTATCTGACGACACAGTCCCGTACACATTCGCACAATCACTTTGCCAGTTTTTATTCCCTAATCTTGAACATTTCCAACCAATTGTGGGAGAAAATTTCGTTTATGCGCATGCCTAAAACGCCAATGAATGCGGAGATGTGTTTCTGCGCGTGCGTATATATGAAAAGTGTTCGTACCACAATCATAAGACAATCAAACAGCATTAAAAACAGGCAACACACCACGCGCGACATGAAATGTCCCTCAAGCCTCGAGAGGTTTACTAAACCTCTCTCGGCTTTCGGGTACATTTAATCACTAATCGCCCTGAATGCCATGCTATTACTTATAATTATACTAGGTATTTTATACATGGTTTTATTTAGTAAGGAGTCAAATCCGAGCCTGAGTCAAATGTCCGAGTCACTAGCTGTTTAGCGGTCTTTGTAGTTCATTGACGTAGTACCCTAACCCTACTCCTAACCCAGGGCTGTAGCACCCCCAATAATTTGCTAGCTAATAATCATTCTTTTCCCAAAATCATGCAGACCTTTATCATTTAAATAATATGCTTTTAAAATATACTGACAAATGATTAATTTAGGCAGCTACATTATCCATGACAAACTGCAAAGAATGACGATATTTCTCATACTTTCCTGCACCTTATCTAATATATAGTTAATTAAATACGCCTTCGCCCATTTAGTGCTACTAAATTGTAAATTTCGACATACTAAAATGCTGTTTTCTGATCATCAGCATTCTGTCAAATCTTCTCCAAAGTCCAGGAAATAGCATTTCAGAGACTCTAAATTTAAAAATTTCCTCTGGCCTTTGGCCCTCCCTTTCAGCTCCCCAATCAAAAAGAGCTTCCTACAGCAGTGTAACTCTAACCCTACTCCTAACCCTATACTCCTAACCGATTTCACTCGTCAAAGGGGAAGCTCTGCTAGGCATGTCCCGATTGTGCTCGGCAACTTTTGAACAACTTTTTTCGTTTGCAGCAGCTTTTTTCGACTTGAGCAAATTGAAGCAACTTTTTCCTTTTTGAGCAACTTTTTACTACACTCTTAGCAGCGAAAAATGGTATGACCCCCAGCTTTAGCCTCTTCGGTGCTCTGCAGCTTAACCAGTGCACTCTACTTATTTTTTTACGTGTTTAACGCCAAAAGATTTCACTCCTCAACAGGAAACTCTGCAGCTTAATGGGTTAAATAGGCATGCATATTTAATGTTGATAGCACAAGTAAATAAAAGATGATGCCTTTCACAACAAGTTTAAAGAGCTCATTTCTATACAGTACCGTACATTTATTATATTGTCACTGGTGGTGGTGGTGGGGGGGGGGGGTTACTATTGTTTAGAATTCATGTGAAGGGGGTCATTGAATTTTTTGTGATGGAGGGGGTGGGGCAGCACATTTTGTTTAGTTGTTAATTGAATTTTGCCAGCCCACCCCCGGTCATAAATAATAAATGGTCCCTAAGCTTGATTCTGCGTGCTTCTATGGTATCTAGGCCAGAGCAGGTTAAAGCACTTCCATAGGAAAGGGAAGGGTAAATAATCTTCAGTGTTCGTCTTTGTATTGATTCGATTACATTTGACTGACCAGCAGTGAGATTAGACCACGCTGGAGCAGCATATTCAACAGGAGATCGTAAGATTGAACAGTAAATAGAAACCAAATCACGCTGTATAACACCGGTGTCACAGGAGATTCGCCCCCCCAGGAGATTCGCCCCCCCTCTCAAAAGGGGGGCGATATTCCTAGGATATTCGCCCCCCCGGGGCGAATCTCCTAGGAATATCGCCCCCCAGGGGGGCGAATCTCCTAGGAATATCGCCCCCCTTTAGGAATTTCGCCCCCCCATATAAATTTTGAATTTTTGATCTAAAAACAAAACGATTGCAAGTTGAAAAGATTTATTGTGTGATTTATTTATTTATTACAAGGAGACAAAATTATATACACCTTTTAGGCTTCTTAGTAACTGGTGGTGTGCACAGTCTGCATAACCACTCATTTGAGGTACTTAGATAACTAGTGTCATATTCTACACATCTAAAGTGGAACCATCACAGAGATCGCATAAAATCATGTTGTCGTATTCTTCTGGCAGTTTACATTCACATAACATATTATAAAAACAATCGCTTGCAAATTTTATCAATACGAGTGTTAACAATAGCCGCCACAGTAATCACTTGCTAACAATAAACTATAGGATTAGTTAAAAATCTATGGAATGTGTTGGGAAGCGTATTGATTATTGTCCGTTGAATCGTCAACTTTCCGTGTCAGTGATGTAATCTTGATTCTTCACTTTCGCAAAGAAAATTGCATTATATATGTGGTGTGGTTTATTCAAATAATTTCATGATACTTTGATTTTATTGGTGCATGCCTTAAACATTTGAGAATTAACTCTGCTAAACTAAAAGCTTTCTTGTCTTTTTTGAAACGTATATTATTGGATTATTGCCTATTGGCAAGTTCTACCCTTCGCTTCTGAGATTTACAAACTATATTGAAATAATGCAAGTAAAAAATAGTGACAAACCATACATTTTCCGATAACGACAAAACGTGGATGCAAAACAATACCAATAATTACAATAACCACCACGGTGATTACTTTTTAACAATGAGTTTAAGGATTAACACTGAAAATGCAAAATATGCATGGTGTGCTGTGAAGCGTCATAAGTCCTATTGATCTACTGTATTAAACTGTGTAAGCCCTTCGATACATGTAATTGTAAATTTGAAAATCCTAAAGAAAAGGTGAAGTTTCTAAAGGGGGGCGAATTTCCTAAAGGGGGGCGAAATTCCTAGGATTTTCGCCCCCCTGGGGGGGCGATATTCCTAGGAAATTCGCCCCCCGGGGGGCGAAAATGTAGGGGGGGCGAAAATCCTGGGACACCGGCTCTATTTAATTGTCGCAGGGCATATATATAATCTAGAATTTCGTAATAATTTCCGCATGAGGACTCGCTTTCTTCGTAATAAATTAAATCCACATGAGGACTCCATGAAAGGTCACGAGACAAAGTTTGGCCAAGCAATTTAAATGAAGGAACGGATTCAACTGGAAGACCGGCCACGTAAATCGGTTATATAATAGAGGTAGGATATCATTCGTAATACTCTACAGTCCGTCGCTCTACCAACAGAGCTATCAGAGGTGTACGTTTTACATAGGCTTTGAGAAGAGTTATTTTGGTTTGGGGGATACATATTACAGGGTGTATCAAAAAAATGTACACCCTTTCAAATTCAAATTAACCGTAATCTATTGTAGTAATTTGACAGCCGTATAATTTCTCGAATTAACGATGCGTGAAAACACAAGGTATTCTGCACATGAGAATTTAGGATAAATTCTATTTGTATGAACAAATACAAAACTCAAAGAAAATTTAAATGTTTAAATTGAATTGAATTTTTAATTACAAGGCGCATGAAAACGTGTTATTTAAGAACAATATAGGATATATTGTTGTTAAATAATTTTATATATTGACACTTTTTTGGGGGACTCCCTATACATACCTTTTGATTCTCAAAATTTCTGAATAGCGATGCAAATGTACTTTTCATCCTTTTATTTCTGTTTTAGGGAACAAATCAATCTCATAAACAGTGACAAAATTACTATAATTTAATAGTGTATCTCACAATTGTATTACAAGTCTCCAATCCTAAGAATTACAAATACTCTTGGTCCAATATGATCAGGTGCATAATAAAAAAAAGTGTTTGTGGTAATATTTGGGACGCTAATAGCCTACGTCATCACAAATTGGATAAATTTAATTGATCTTCTCTAAACCTGAAGCATTCCTGTTTTCATTTGTTTTAACAAAATTCGTACTGGATCAACTGATCAGTCTACAGTCAACTCTCGCCTTGCGGACACCCCACTATTACGGACACCCCACGCGCTGTTAATTGGACAGTTGGTAAATCACCAGCCGAAATTACTATGAAATGTATTGAAGTACCTCTTGCTATTACGGAGTCTCGCTATAAACATTTTACTGTTCAACTCCCGTTACAATGGTCACCTTGGACGTACTGTGTCGACGAAAATGATAAACAGAAATATATATATATATATATATATATATATATATATATATATATATATATATATATATATATATATATAGTTTTTCGTTTTACCTCAAGAAACCATAACAGTCTGTTTCATCCGTATAGGAATCATGATGGGACCACTTGATGATTCCTATACTGATGAAACAGACTGTTGTGGTTTTTTGAGGTAAAACGAAAAACTATATTACGCTCTATCTATATGGTATTGAGCACTGTTTGTGTTTCGTAAACCAAAATCGTAAGCTATATATATATATATATATTTATATATATATACATATATATATATATATATATATATATATATATATATATATATATATATATATATATATATATATATATATATATGACAGAAAAATTCAAAACGACCAAGGTGTATTTCTCGATCCTCAGAGTTTTCGGCAAGTCCACACATGTGTTGAGTTAAAAATTGAATTCAGTAATTATGTTCACATTATTCAAGGGTTTGTCACTTGTACAGGTAGTTGGTACAGATATATATGGTCTAAAACCTGCCTCATACCCACTGGCACTATATTCACTGTGGGGTATATTCACTGTACGCTATGTTCACTGTAGGTTATATAATAGGGATACAGTACTACATGAAGTATTGCAATTGTTGGGTAACATGCACAGGTTCCCCCTCAACCCATCATATACATGTAGTCATTCTGCATTTTGACACATAATGAGTCTAAATATTGTGGAGTGCAGATATCTGGGTGTTAGGCTAGGTTTTAAAAGCTACAACATTCTGGGTCATTCCAGGGGATAGTTTAACACATCCGTAACCTTTACCCTGTCTAATGCTAATGTGGGCAATAAAATGTTTCGCAAGTCGAGATTATCTTTGTGGCAATTAAGATTGAAGTTAATCACAATGTGTGATGCACCATGCAGTGTACATTCTCTAAAATATGTATAATATGCAGAGAGTTTTGTATTTGACTTACACAGGAAACTTTTAGTTTTGATTTTGCTGCCAGGAAGAGAAATATATTTTCTAGGCCTGTCTAGACCTGCCTATGGCCATGCATTTAAAGCTTGAAAATATTGTGGTATTCAATTCCCCTTATCGCTCTACCAAATACCTTAATACAACTTTCACCAATGATCTTGATAACATACAGTACAGCACATTATGTGGTTTCAAAACATTTTTTAATCATTCAAACATTTTTACAAAACCCCTGTCAACGTTTTGCACCAGGGTTCAACATTTTTTCTCCAGTTTCTCCTAGGATATAACCAGTAGTATTGGTTTGGTTGTTCATATTATGTTTTTGTTGTCAAAGCTCAAGCCGAGGAAGAAATTGTTTCATGACATAAATAATTAAATAGTGCACATGTAGAGTATGTAGCATAGTAGCCCATCATGATTTCAGTTGTCAACAGCCAATTTTGAATTTTGTTTTGTACCATCTGTGCTTGAATCCCATGCAAGGCATGCATCACTAATATACAGTAGAGCCCATTGTGTACTGTACAGTATATGCATGTTTGCTTGTCAGGTTTTGAAAACTAGTAATTACGGTATATGTCTCAGTTTCAAGTTTGAACTGGGGATGCAGGCTTGCAAATTTGTGTTAGTCATCGAACCGCAAAATTTTACCTTTTGTCAGACCAAAGCTTTTTACTGTGCGACTGCATCGACATGTGACTGACCAATTTAGGTTGATCAAATGGCCCATTTCAAAAAATTGATTTTTATTAACACATTCTTATTAATGAAACCTAAGCATGAACAACACTTCCCACTATTTCTTGCTGCATTAAGCCATACGATATCACTACAAATACAGTATAAATCTAAATTGCCTCTATATAACATGGTAGATATTAAAGTTATGTACTGTATAACCTGAACCATAATTTGCAGAAGATGCATTAGGACTGGCAAATATACACTCAGTTTTAGATGCATTGCTGCAGTGCAAACTAACATGACCAGCCTAAAAATATTGTGCGAAATGCGAATTAAAAAAATATGAAAAATTTTAATTTGGCTTGTACAGTACGTAGGTACTGTACACGAAAAACTGATAAATGTCTGACCAATTTTTGTTGTCCTTCCAAGCAAAATAATTAATTGCAGAACTGCAGATGTTGATAGGCTAAACTCAAAGCAAAGATTACAGTGAGAATTATTTTATATTTATGGTTTTAGGCAGTGGTGGTTTTGCTTACTTAAAATAATGGCTTTGGTGGACTGGGTTAATGTTAAGTAAGTGAATTATCAGCTATATATTAGCCCGAAAATATTAAACAATATATCAACCACATGATTAGATCTACAGTACATTTAATATGTACTCTGTACTCTGTAGTGAATATAATTTCAAATATGATAAACACTACCACCACACACACACACAGAAATTTCTACTCAGATCATGCATACAAACACTCACTAGAGTTTATCGTACAAGAGGGATCTCAGCAAGCCGCAAGAGCCTTGTGCCATCCAGCCAGAATCATAATGATTATACATGCAAACAGACTTTTAAGGTTACAGAACACCTTTGAGTGTTGATTTTGCCTAAATTTTTTTATTGGTTTCAATGAAAACATTAGACTAGTTCTACTATCTGACCAAGTTTGAACGAAAAATGTTGAAAACTCGCAGAGTTATTTAATAAAATACATTTCGCTGCAATAAGAAAAACATTGAAAATGTAATATTCAAATTCAATTTTCTCCCGAAAAAGTTTACGGTAATTACTGATTTTCAAACGAGTTGTGCTCCTGCGGGTTTTAACCAATTTTTCTCAAATTTTCACAGGAAATACGTCAGCTTCAAAATTGTGTTCGGCTTTTTTTAAATTTTGGATATTTTAAAAATAAAGAGCAATTCACTCAAACAATTCAGAAATATATTGCAGTCATCAAAGAAATCGCCATATCAGCGGAATGACGAAATAAACAAAAATTTCCGAACACAGTTTTTTAGAACAACTATTTTACTGTATAAAAATGATATTTTCATAAATATAACTTAAAACCAGCAGGAGCACAACTCAAAAGTGTAACGGTACCGCGATTTAATATTTTCCTGAATAATTCTTAAATTATTTTATTGCTTGTTAATTTTACAACTTTACCATATTTTGCATGCACTGGAGAACTTTTGGTGAAAATTTGATGAAAATCGGACTGATATTGAGCGCGTAGTAGCGATTTTCCGCAAAACGTGACCTGTAACCTTAATATGGTCCATTTGTACAGTATCAACTTCCAGTTGTCACCCTCAGTTACACTACTTAGTTTATACTGTATTTTACTACTTACAGTATGAGAGTGTACATTAATTTCATTTTGCCTATTAAGCACAGTAGCAGTGTATCTACAGTGTTACAGATACTGCATACAGCAAGTAACGGTTGGATTAATAAATTTGTTATGTTTACAGTGGTGTTTGGTGAGATAGCCAACTTTACAGCTTATGCATTTGCTCCCGCAGTATTAGTAACACCGCTGGGTGCTCTGAGTGTTCTAGTCAGGTAAGAATACAACTTATAACAAAATGTAAATGTACAGTTATCTAAATCTATAATCGTATTATAGAGCTTCGAGTAGCGGTCAAAATTGTCCGGAAAAATGTCCACTACCGAAATGAAAATTAGTCGCACATTTTGGAATTTGGTCAGACATCAAGCACTAGCAGTAAATAATACTTCAAGCTACATTTACATACTGTGAATTATTGGGACTGGGATAATTTCAGAAAGTATTATCAACTGACAATATTTGTCATTCAGGAAAAACAGAAATTGGCCCAACATATTGCAATGTGTAAACGTACCTTTTATAGTATACATCTTGTTTCCTGAGCCCGCATTTTTGCGCCAATTTGCTTATCTTTCAATTTTGTTTTCAGTGCTATATTAGCTTCATATTTTCTTCGCGAAGACTTAAATATCCATGGAAAAATTGGTTGTTTTCTATCTCTTGTTGGGTCAGTGGTCCTCGTAATTCATGCGCCCCAAGAGGAGTCAATTGCCACAGTTGAGGAACTGAGTGCTAAATTAACAGATGCAGGTAGGTTATTATACACTGCTCGATAATAATATGTATGGGTGGTTTTACAGTACAGTACAGCACAGTACAGTATGTCTTCCTTGTTGGAGGGAAGCGCTATTGAAGAACGGAAACTCCTATTTCTATTCACTCTGTTGAACGTACAGTACATGTAAGTACTATTTTTTTTTTTT
>CACRXK020009674.1:0-18762 GCA_902702795.2 Paramuricea clavata
TCATCAAAACTTGACTACAAAACAGTCAAAACTTCCAGCTCAGTTTTCCCGCCATATTTATCCTTGCCATATAAGACAACGTCGCCATAGTAACCACAACAAACTCGTTACCAGTTCATTGCATCACACATCCATCGGCGCGCCTATAGCCGTTTCACCGTCCTCTATATAAGCGCCCTGATCAGAAATGAAGAGAAGCGTTTGCGCTGTGAAAAAATTCAAAAACCTTAGTCCAAATTTTTTTACATGCCTTTTTTTTACGTTAGTCGCGTGACTAATCTGACTACCCCTAGATCCGCCCCTGAATGAAATTAGTTCAGCCGTCATAGGCGTACGGGCGGGAAAAAATCAGGGAGCCAGAAAGAAATTTACCCGACTTTTACCCACTGAATAAAATTTTCCTTGTAACTAAATTTCCAAAATTGTCGTTGTAATAAGTTCTAGTCTTTTATTTATAACTGCTATAGTATTATACATATATAGGTGTTGCTTCTTACGTGTCTCTAGTTCAACTGTCTATATCAATGTCTAGGCACTTGAGGTCTTAGATCATAGTGTCAACAATAATTAATTAAATAATCATTAGCAATCAGATTATATTACATCTCCCTTTTTCAGATTAAATTGATTAAATTTATTTATCCTATTAAAACATAACAAAACTCAAATATAACTTTGATTGCGATCAGTCATTATGATGTGGTTCTTAAAACTATTGTACTGAAAGTCTTAAGTTTTATATATTGGATTAGGGTTGATCAATCTTCCATAGCGACTTGTTTTCTTGGTAGCCTGCGTTGTGGAAGGGTTAGTTGGGGTGCTCGTGCTCGGTACCTTTGGTTGTGTTTCGGTGATGGTTGTTGGCATAAGATTCTCCACTTGGTCTGGACTGTCTGTTTGTAGAGGTCTCTCGTTAGTCTTGCGTATATGAATTCTGTTTCTTCTATATCTTGATCCATTTTCAGCTTGGAGTAGATAACTTCGCGGAGTTGATAATTTCTCCACAACGGTAGCCAGCGTCCACTTTGAATCAGGATCTTTTCTGAATCACACAGTCTCGCCTATTGCTAACGAAGGAAGATTCTTTGCATTTCGATTGAAATACTTTTGCTGTCGTTCTTGCTCATTTTCTCGGGAAGACCGAAAAGTGGAGCTGTTGATCAGCGAAGGGTCGAGCTTTGTGGTGGCGACAGGAAGGGTGGAGCGAAGTCTTCGGCTCATCAAGGCTTGAGCTGGGCTGACTCCATCGATAGGAGTATTTCTGTAGTCGAGTAGGGCAAGGTAGGGATCTTGTTGGGTTGCTGCGCACTTCTCCAAGATACGTTTAACAGTTTGGACAGTTTTCTCATGTAACCCTCCAGATTGAGGGTATCGGGGGCTAATGGTGGTATGTTGGAAGTCGTAATCTTGCGAGAACTGGCGATATTCATCTGACGAGTATTGGGGACCATTGTCAGAGATGACGTTGTCCGGAATACCATGGCGACTGAAGATAGATTTAGTTTTTGCTATAACTGTTCGAGCTTTGGTGTCCCTGAGTTCAGCGACTTCGGGATAACGGCTGTAGTAATCTACGATAACGAGATGAGGTTTACCTTTCCACTCGAACAAATCAGTTCCAATTTGTTGCCATGGTCGACTGGGAACGGGATGGGGTTGTAGTTTCTCGCGTGTATTGGCGTTGCTGTTGGTTTGACATGTCTCGCAGCTGGATACCACGTTGTCAATCTCGGCGTTCATACCGGGCCAATATATACTTTCTCGAGCTAGACTTTCGTTTTCTCCATACCTTGATGCGACTGATGCAACTTGGTAAGAGTATCTCTACGCAGTTTAGGAGGAATCAATATGTTATGAGCTTTATAAATTAGCCCATCTTGCGTTGTCAGTTCGTGTCGATCTTGATAATATGCACGAATATCTGGCGGAACGAGAGATCTGTGTTCTGGCCAGCCGGTTTGAATTTGCTGTTGAAGTAATTGCATCGTCTGGTCCGTAGATAACTCCGAGCGAATAGCTTGTATTTCGCGATCTGTAACATAGGACTCGATTGACATTAAATGAACAAAACGTTCCGAGTCTATGTCTGCTTCGAACTGTTTGTGAACGATTTCTGGGGGAAAAACGCGCGAAAGCGCATCAGCGAGGTACATTTCACAGCCCTTCTTGTACACGAGATTGATATCATACTCTTGGATTTGCATGAGCATCTTCTGAAGTCTGCTGGGTGCTTGCGATAACGGTTTGCGGAAAATACTCTCTAGCGGTTTGTGATCGGTTTCCACGGTGATTGTCTTGCCATAAACATACTGGTGGAACCGTTTACAGCCAAACACAATAGCCAGTAGCTCTTTCTCGATCTGAGCATACCGTCGCTGCGTATCATTCATGGCTCTAGAGGCGAATGCGACAGGGCCATCGTCCTGAAGTAAAGCTGCACCAAGCCCGTGCTGTGATGCGTCGACTTGCAGAGTTACCCCTTTCGTCACATTATAATATCGCAGGGTTTCAGAGTCCGTTAAAACGCGTTTCAGTTCTCCGAACGCCCTGTCATGTGTGTCTAGCCAGTGAAATGCGACATTTTTCTTGATTAATTCGCGTAGGGGGGGCGGTGACGTCAGAGACTTTAGGAGCAAACTTGGGTTCTCGCTTCAGATATATATGGAGCTCACTGTCTCCATGCAGCTTGGTCTGACGCCATTCGTTGCCTGGGCTTTGAGTTTGTTGGTGGGCTTGACGTAATCTCTTATCGCTTTAAGTTTGGCGCCATCCAGCTTAACGCCTTCTTGAGTTAGTCTCTCACCGAGATAGGTAACTTCCGTTTGACGAAACTGGCATTTTTCTTGACTCAAAGTCATGTTTATTTCTTTGACGCGATTTAGAACCTGTTCGAGACGTAAGTCGTGTTCGTCGATTGTGCGTCCCCAGATGAGAATGTCGTCGATGTCAGTTACACAGCCAGGAATATCGTTGAATTTCTCGTGGACCGTTTTGTGGAAAACTTCTTGCGCGAAGACCATGCCAAAGGGAACAACAGTAAAGCGATAACGCCCGAATGGTGTGTTGAACGTCGTGAGATACGAGCTTTCGTCATCGAGCGGCATTTGCCAAAATCCAGGCGTTGCATCGAGTTTACTAAAGAATTTCGCACCTGTCAAGCGACTAGTGATTTCCTGCTGTGTAGGTAATTGATAATGTTCTCTGCGAATCGCCTTGTTTAAATCTCGAGGATCGATGCAAATTCGGAGTCGTCCGGACCGTTTCTCATTTACGACCATCGAGTTTACCCACGCGGTTGGCTCATTAACTGCTTTTATAATGCCTTTCCTCTCCATATCGAAAAGTTCTGCTTGAACTCGATCTCGTAATGTTGCCGGAAGCTTACGAGGCGGGTGAACTACCGGTGTGACGCTATCATCAATCTTGATGTGATATGGTTCGGATATTCTGCCAATACCTTCAAAACAAGGGGCATATTTGTCAAATATTTGTTCACTCGTTAGCCCCGTGAGTGCGCTTTTTGCCGTCCCGGGACTCGATGCTTCGTTGTTGAGTTGATTCACGTTGTGGAATGATACAAGTTTAATGCTCTTGCAAATTGGTACAACCCAAAAGAGATGAACCGCTTTCGACAACATGGAACTCGAGAATCTGTGTTACGTTTTTGTATTGACAGCGAAGATAACATTTTCCTAGCACACGAATGTTATGTCCACCAAACGCAGTCAATTTTGCAGCACTGCGTTTGAGTTTGTTATTTAGCTGACGTTTTGGTATAACTTTCAGAAAATCATGATGAGTGAGAATGTTCGTTTCCGCGCCATAATCGAGCTTTAGTCGCACTGACGTATTGTTATAATTAATTTTCAGTGTGGCGTGTCCATTCTCTTGCATAGTGGGGCTTTGAACCGTATCAATACCGTGCTCAGATACGTCGCTGTCTACTTCGATATCATTCACTGGTTTGTTTTGTTTTGTCTTCGAGCGACAAAACTTGGCATAGTGTCCTAACTTATGACAGTGATTACAAGGTTTGCCGTACGCTGGACAGGTTTTGGGTGCATGAGATCGTCCACAGTTGTTGGATTTCTGGTGGGACGCTTCGTGAGTGTAGCGGTTTCGTCGATCTCGTCCTAAAGTATCAATGATGTTTTTCTTCTCACCGCCGCACAACGATTTTAGTTGATCTCGAGATGTCTCTGCAGCGCGGCATATATCTATAGCTTTCTGTAAGGTCAAATCGTTCTCGCGTAACATACGTTCTTTCAGGGTTTGTGCTTTAATACCGCAAACGATTCTATCGCGTATCAAGCCGTCGTGTAGACTTTCGAATTCGCAGGTTGCTGCCAAAGTACGTAAAGCGGTGACATACTGATCAATAGTTTCATTCTCGTCTTGGTTACGGGTGTTGAATTTATGTCGTTCAAATGTCAGGTTTTTCCTCGGGTTGCAGTATGCTTTAAAAGCTGTTTTAAGTTCCTGAGTTGTTCTCTTCCAAACTGTCGCACCTTCGGTGTTTGTTGACGTTTCTGGGGTTGAGAAAGCTAAAGTTTTGTGTACCTCTCTCGTTTTTTCTCCTATACATAGCAAAAAATAAGAACATTTCTCCTCTTCTGACTTTCCTTTGAGTTCTGTTTTTTCGAATAGCGTCCAGTGCTCCGCGAACTTGCGAAAATTCTCGCTTACGTTGCCCTCCAAATGCAATGGTTTGGGTGCTGCCCACTGAATGCTGCCAGATGCCATTAGTCGTGTTTTACTCGTGAGTGTCGTTCACTCCTGACACCATGTAATAAGTTCTAGTCTTTTATTTATAACTGCTATAGTATTATACATATAGGTGTTACTGCTTACGTGTCTCTAGTTCAACTGTCTATAACAATATCTAGGCTCTCAAGGTCTTAGATCATAGTGTCAACAATAATTAATTAAATAATCATTAGCAATCAGATTATATTACAATTTCAGCACTTCTAGGCTTGATGTTAGTGACGGTGAGATTTATAGGCAACAAAACTAGATACGAAAGAGGTCAAAATATAATGTTTAAATTGTAATAAATACTCGTTACAAAAAAATAATATCGTGATGAACTACAGTAGAGTGTGCTCTACTGACAGCGAAAGTAAAAGATCTAATTAATAAATGATGCATCAATTACTTTTTCATTCTTTTCGGCTCGGAATTCGATTACACCCAGTTTTTCGTCCTGACTTAGCTGTTCCTCAAGTTGTTTGCGCACATGGAACCGCACGCGTCGGTGTGGTTGGGCAGCAATAACAAATGCTCTCCCCCCCCCCCCAGCCAACAGCCGGCTATTTAGTAAACTGTCACTTGTCAAACCATGAAGTTTCAAAACTTTATTGTAATCATATGAAGCAAAAGTTCTGCCACTTGTTGTTTACACTGCCAATGTTAGGGGTGCACTGGAACGCTGTTGCGGCCGGAACCCTGATTTTTCATAGTTGCGGCCGGAACTAATAAAAAAACCATGGCCAGAACCAAAAGTTTTTCCTTTTCAGAGAGATGGACTACACAAGTGTCCCAAATAACTTATTTTGGACTTACAAGTGTCCCAAATAACTTCAACAATTGGATAGCGTGAGTAGTCGTCAGATACCACCAAGAGGTAGTCCCCTGTCGAGAGTTCAGCAAAGTCAACGCTTATCTCGTCCCACGCTTGATCGGGCAGAGTACACACTTGTAACGGCTCACGTGCTGCCTCCAGGGTTGCAACTTGGCATGCGAGACAGGATTTAACTCGTTCTTCGACCATTTTGTTGATTCCAGGGAACCACACCTTCTCTCGTAGTAGGGATTTGGTTTTGGTAATGCCTTGGTGACCTTCGTGAGCCAAGTCCACCACGCGGCGACGTTGTAGCTTGTTTGGAATCACTAATTTCGTTCCGCGAATGATTACTTGGGTTGTTGTTCCAACGGTTAACTCATCTTTGAGGCGTTCGTATGTGTGAAATGTGTCAGTGTCGACCTTTGGATGCTTGGCTAGTTCATGCCACTTGCCTGATTGAAAGGCGTCTATGACGGCACGGAGGGTTGGGTCACGTCCTGTGGCTTCTGCAATCATGCTGAGGGTGATTGCAGTTGGCGTTGAAGTTGTGGCAATGTAGTTAATGTACTCTTCTGCAACTTTTTCCTGTCTGCTGCAGGGTTCGGTGTGACTGGAAGGGTGCCTAGACATATGGTCTGCAGGATTTTCTTCTCCTTTTCGGTAATGCACGGTGGTCTGGTATGGTTGAAGTCTGAGTGCCCATCTTTCGATACGAGCAGGTGGTTTCGAGTTCGCGTTGCCATAGATACCAACGAGGGGCTTGTTGTCTGTGTAGACATTGACTGGCTTGGCGTAAATGTAGAGGTGAAACTGTTCACATGCCCATACTACAGCGAGGGCTTCGCGCTCAGTCTGGCTGTAGCGTTGCTCGGTGGTGGTCAGGGACGCTTGACTTTGGTTGTGGGATCGATTTGCGCTAAGATGACGCCCAGCCCAACCGGGCTTGCATCAACAGAGATTTCATTTGTTTTCTCAGGGTTGAAGTACGCTGTGACAGGTGCATTGGCCAACACATGCCGGAGCTGGGCCAGGGCATGTTCCTGCTTGTCCGTTTACTCCCAGGCATGGTTCTAGTGGGTAAGGGCTCGCAGAGGTTCAGTAATTGTGGCATATCCCTCGATGAATCGTGCACAGCAGTTGGTCATGCCTAGCAGGCTACGGACTTCTGTGACTGACGTTGGGGCTTTGAGGTTTAGGATATCTTGGACTTTCTTTGGATCAGGGGCCATGCCATCTGCACCAAAAACGTACCCGAAGAACTCAAGGCTGTTCTTGCTGTACTCGCACTTGAGTTTGTTCAAGGTCAGCCCGCATTCTCGAAGCCGCTGAAATACTGCTGCGAGTGCTTGATCATGCTCCTTCCGGGTCTTGCCAAAAACGAGTATGATGTTGATTGCGCCCGGGATGCCGTCAAGACTCTCGCGAATGGAGTTCTGAAAGATTTCGGCGGCACAACATATTCCAAAGTTGAGTCGCTTGTAGCGCATGAGCCCGGGGTGGGTGCTGAAGGTGGTAATGTACCTGGATTCCGGGGCTAGTTCTAGTTGGTTGTAACCCTGGTTGAGGTCGAGTTTGCTAAAGACAGTTGCACCATTCAAATCGCCGATAATTTCCTTGATCGTTGGGGTGATGTGGCGTTTACGCTGGACTGCTGTGTTTGCACGACGCATGTCAACGCATACACGGACCTTTCCGGGTGACTTGGGCTTTGGTGCCACAACAATGGGCGATACCAAGGGGGTTGAGCCCTCCTCGCATTCGATTACACCCAGTTTTTCGTCCTGACTTAGCTGTTCCTCAAGTTGTTTGCGCACATGGAACGGCACGCGTCGGTGTGGTTGGGAAACTGGTGGTACACCTTCGTCAATATGAAGCTGGACGTGGTAATCTTTCAACTTGCCGAGTCCTTGGAACAAGTGCGGTAGTGGGTGGTGAGCTGTTCAACGGTGGGCCACTTTCTTTCACTTGTGATGAATGTCTGAAAGCAAGGACCATTTTCTGAATGTGAAAAACACGCTGTGTAACTGATAATGACGCCATTTTGTTTAGTCTTTTCAGGAGGATCCCAAGCGAAAGACAATGACGATGCACTTCTTGATGTGGTTTTGATGTTCAATGGAGGACCGCTTGGAACTAAAGTGTATATATAAGCAGATGTTTATATTTAAATGTTATGTTACTGAAGGAGAATTTTGAGTGTATATAGACTATAAAGGAACAATGTTTTGTCTTGCAGTAAAACACAAATCTTTCAACACTCACCTTGTTCAGATGTTAAGAACGAAGTAATAGTCTCTTCACCAAATTCATCAGTAATTATAACTTCCAGCAGCTACAGATATTTCATATGTAGTATACGGGGTGAGATTTTTTATTTAATTCATATTCATCACTCTTCCTGTGTGAACATTAGTTCAGGATTAGAGAGTTTTCTTTCTTCAGTTTAATCCGAAAGCGATACAAATAATTTATCCCATGACATTTAGGATCTTGCCAAGATATTTTAGCACTTCTAGACGTGATGTTAATGACGGTGAGGTTTGTTGATTTGTCTGGTTCCATAGCTATAAGAAAAATAGGTACGCAAAGCGTACATGTATCTGCGAAAAAAGTTGATTCACATTTTGGATTTCCTTGAAAGGAACTGAATAATGAAGATGACACGGGACAATTGAAATATTTCATCACTTATTATTATAATAAATATAATAGCAAATAAGACTTTAGTGGAGCGGGGCTAGTTCTAGTTGGTTGTAACCCTGGTTGAGGTCGAGTTTGCTAAAGACAGTTGCACCATTCAAATCGCCGATGATTTCCTTGATCATTGGGGTGATGTGGCGTTCACGCTGGACTGCTGTGTTTGCACGACGAATGTCAACGCATACACGGACCTTTCCGGGTGACTTGGGCTTTGGTGCCACAACAATGGGCGATACCAAGGGTGTTGGGCCCTCCTCGCGTTCGATTACACCCAGTTTTTCGTCCTGACTTAGCTGTTCCTCAAGTTGTTTGCGCACATGGAACGGCACGCGTCGGTGTGGTTGGGCAACTGGTGGTACACCTTCGTCAATATGAAGCTGGACGTGATAATCTTTCAACTTGCCGAGTCCTTGGAACAAGTGCGGTAGTGGGTGGTGAGCTGTTCAACGGTGGGAATGTTTTGATGTGTAATGGGCTTTACGACTTTGAGAAGCTGCAGGTCGGTAGAAGTGCGCCAGCTAAGCAATGACCCACTGGTTCCTTTCACAACATAGAATGTCTCTGTGCGGTTGACTATTTCCGATGCGACGGTGGAGGTAAATTGCCCAAGGACGGGTAGGGGTGTCTCGGTCTGGTAAGGATAAACTTTGATGCGTGTTTGCTCCAAACTCGGTCGTGGGGAGAGCTTGTTGTAATCTTGCTCATCCAGAATGCTGATACTGGAATCCGAGTCTGCCATTATGGTCAGCAGTGTTCCTTCGATGGTGACGTCAAATAATGGGTGTTTGTTGCGATCCGAAGTCATGTTGTTGACGTTGATTCGGAACACGCCAACTTCGTCGCTGTGATCGCTGTAGTCAGTTTCTGCGATGTTGTCCATCGCTCGGACGTCCTGTCGTTCGGCTGTTTGCGGGTAGCGTCGCTGACGTAGTTTGGTGGGGTTTGAGTGTTGTCTGTCTTGGATACATACGGACTGAAAGTGGTTAAGTTTTCCACAGCGGTTTTTCCGCCTTCATGCGGGTATGTGCCTCCACAATTACGACATTTCACCCTGGTACCGGGGCTCCGGGGTTGGAAGCGTGCTTTGTTGTGGTATTTGCTACTTCCGGCTGTGAAATGGCTGACGTTCTCTGTTCGTTCTAAGTTCGCTGCTTGCGAGTCGGCTAGCTCCGCCGCTTTACCCATTTCTAGAAGTTTTGCCAGGGTTATAGTTGGATCGATTAAAGCTTTTCGTCGAAGTAGTTGCGAGCGGCCGTGTTGGATGATCTGAGATTTGATTTCGCAATCGGCATCGTGAAATTCACAGGTGAGTGAAAGTTGTTTGAGTCGTGTATAGTACGTCATAAGAGCTTCGTCGTGGGTTTGTTTGGCGTTGCGAAATTTATATTCTTCGAATACAGGGTTTTGCTTCGGTGTAAAGTATTCAGATAGTGCTTTAATTGTGACGTCTAGAACTGCTTCTCCTTCAGCCGGTGCACTGACTGTGAGTGTTTCAAAGATATTATTGATTTCTTCACCGATGTAGTGTAACAAGAGCGCGTTTTGACGTTTGGGATCATCGATGTCTGTAGCGACTATCAAATTTCGAAAACGAGAGATGTATTTCTTAAATCTTACGCCGGTTGCTCCCTGGTCCGCGTTGGGATCGAAGGAAGGGAATGTTGGCAGAGCTGTTGCCATGTTTTGTTGTATTTTAGGCTGTTTTTAGCCGTTGAATCGAGAATTTAAAGCGTTTTGTTTGCTTGCTTTCCCGCCACGTGTAAACGCCTAGCGTACGTTTTTCGCCTTAGAACGGCTTGATGTTTCTGAGTATGGACACAAGAGTGCACTGATCTTTCTGACTTGAGTAAGATCTTGCGCTGGATTGTTTTGTTGTTTGTGTTAATAGATCCTCGTCGCCATTGTAATATTCTCTTTGAACATCAATACAACTTTTATTCTCAAGTCTCCATGTTCTCTCCTTTCTATCTCTCCCTACTTGTCACGTTACCCACACGTGATAACATAGGATATTACACTGCCAATGCATGTACTCCTCTAGCAATTAGGCACCGTCATCCCTATTCAAAGCATGATTACTCATATTTATATGCCACGCTTCTATATAGGCATAGTCTTTGACCATAGCGATTGTTTGTGGTAATTAGTAATTACTTTAGAGATTTCCCACGCAATCTCGTGTTTGGTGTCACACACATGTTCTGCTAAAATGAATTCCCCTTGTCTAAAGTTGAAAGAGCCTTTTGATGATCTTTTAGCCGTGTACTGACCCAAATACTCTTTCTGGCAGTCACCGCATGGTATAGAAAAAACAGCATAATTTTCTGATTTGTTTTTACTGAACTTTTGGCTTTGCGAAAATATGGCCTAAAGTCAAATAGGGTTTTAAGGCAACATAAATATTACAATTACTTTATATTACTTAATTACTTGATATTACTTAATTACTTCAATGAATCGAATGGTGGTATATTATTGTCTTCATAGCATGCACTGAATCGAAGATATAAACATACAAATACGTGGGACTTGTTGAGAAAGTGTAAAACCACCTTGCAATTCTATTCGCAAATGTATTTAATCATCTAGAATATTTTCTCTCAAATGTCATTTTTTTATGCTTAGCATATGATTTATAAGAAAATGCACCACTAAATTAATATTTTGAAAACCTGAAATTTCTTACAAAATGTGCTCTCAGAATGCTGCACATGCCATTTGAGGGATCCAAATTTTAAAAATTTTCTGGGGAGTATCCGCCCATACCCCCTAGAAATCTCGTGCCTTGGCACTCGCTCGTCCCCCAATATTCCGCAAAGTTTCCGCCACTGTTAAACACTTTACATATAACAATTTTTTGCACTTTTCCCGCTAGCTGCATTGCCAGACAAACCTACAAACCTCACCGTCACTGACATCACCCCTAGAAGTGCTGATATATGTTGGCTAAATCCTAAAAATCGAGGAACATATAGTCTTACAAATTTGTGGATTCAACTGAAGAAAGATAATTCTCTAATCCTGAGCATTACCACGCCAAAAGTGAATAAATATAAAATAAATAATCTCACTCCGTATACTACATATGAAATATATGTCGCTACTGGAAATTACCAAGTCGGTTTTGGTGATGGGATCATTTCTTCGTTCTCTACATCAGAAGAAGGTGAGTGTTATAGAAGATATCTGTTATATAGCTAGAACGTGTTCTATTCAAGACTGCATATTTAGTGCATGGCAATATTGTCAGAAACATTTTAAATAATCGCTTTCCACTTAATTTTGAAGCATTGTTGCCAACAGCAAAAAAAAACACAAAGAACGTGAACAGAAACCTTAGAAAACGCTTGCTCTGAGGCTGAGCGTATTTTAAAGTGGTAATGTCTTTAAAATGTGTTCTATATTTTTTAAAAATAACTGTTTCCAGTCTTTTTGCTCGCTACTGTTCGAAGAAAGTGACGTCGACATTCACGACCAAACGTTTCGAAAAAAACTCGTTCACATCTATCAAAACGTCGAATCAATACTTTTCAAAATGTTTATCGTTTTCTAAGTTACTGATATTATATCGAATTAAGATACTCAGTATAGTTTCCACAATTTCTACAGTCATGAAAAGTGTCCTCATCTGGCTCCTCATACATTCAAAATGTCTACTTTCAGGTACATAAGTACTAAATAAAAACCTTCGTTCTATATACGCTTTAGCTCCGAGCGGTCCTCCATTGAACATCAGAACCACATCAAGAAGTGCATCGTCATTGTCTTTCGCTTGGGACCCTCCCGAGACAACTAAACAAAATGGTGTCATTATCAGCTGTACAGCGTGTGTTTCACATTCAGAAAATGGTCCTTGCTTTCAAACAATTGTCACAAGTAAAAGCGAGTGGCTCGTAACCAATTTGAATGCATCAACGAAATATTATATTCGTGTTTTTGCAAGAACTAAAGTTGGTCATGGAAGCTACAGTGGATGTAAAGGATTTTTTACAAATGATAGTAAGTGCAATTAACATGTATATATCGCGATTTTGTTTGTGGTTCTAAGGTCTCTATAACGACATTTCTTTTTCTGAATTTGATACTGCCATTTGGCGTATACGCTTGAAATTTTATACACGTAATTTTGCTTTCCCAACTTTATCCCCGAGCCAACGGCGCGGATCGCCGTTCCGCGCGCAAGGCCAGAGCAAGGGTACTAATTCCGCACGGCTAATTATACCCGGGTATGTGAAAACATAGCGAAGTGCAAAGTTGTCCTCGTTTTTCATGGACGGTTTTTGACGTTATGCACTGATGCGCGAGAAGAATGTCTGTTCAATTAAACATTTTTTTTCATTTTGAAGGGACGTATTTTGCTGTTTTACAGCATTTTTTTGTTTTAAATTTCGCAAAAACTGTTCTTTTTTAGTTTAACTGGAAATAATCGTGTAGTGTCATGAATTAGTGGCTGTTCAAACGTGAAACAAAGATGTTTATAATAATTGTTTTGATGTTGATGTTTTTAATAATTTAATCATTGTTGTGCCGGTTTGGGTGGGTTAGTGCAATCATTTCAGTAGTAAAATTCCATGCCACTTGCTTTGTGCATGTTTTCGATTTTATTCACATCTTTAAGCGATTCTTCAACTCGATTATTCACAATAAATAATGTGTTTGAATAATTCGACCATAGGCCTAGTTAAAAAAATTATTTTAATAACTACATTCGGAATACGAATGACTTATCTTTAGTCACTTTCAATCTGAAGATGGAGTTATACTCCGAAACATAGTTATTAAAATAATTTTTTTTGACTAAGCCTATGATCTAATTATTCAAACACAGTATTAATAAAATGCGGCTTAGAGAAAGTTCCGTCATACAAGATTTGAATAAACAATATGTTTTAGTGCAAGCTGGTATATATGATATTGCAGTGAATGTTATCGCTCATTAAGCTGGCGCTCAGTAGACAGTGCTTTCATGTTTGTTTATATAATGGTCTTAATACTTTATGTGGAGTTTTTATACTTTCATCTGTTACGAAAGGCGAGGCCGAGGGGTTTGCTACATGCGTGTATAATATCATTCATGTTCTCGCTCGGTTAAAGCCCGACGAACACTGGAACTATCAGCTGAGCTGTGCGTCACTCGTGACTGTTGGCGTAAGCAAGTTCCAGTGTGCGGTGGCGTTTTGAGCGATTTCAGCGACGCGTGCCATCGGCACCGAATATTCAACATGTTGAATAATTTCAGCCACGAATGAACATTCCCCCAAGTGTGCGCGCTCGAAAAGCTATCACCTTTCATTGTAGATCGAATAGGCATGCGTAATAAAACATAAGACAAAAGGAAAATAATTAATTTAAATTAATGAGGAATGTGATAATTGAATAGCGACATATGAATATTCCTCATTAATTATTTTCCTTTTGTCTTATGTTTTATTACGCATGCCTATTCGATATACAATGAAAGGTGATAGCTTTTCGAGCGCGCACACTTGGGGGAAATGTTCATTCGTGACTGAAATTATTCAACATGTTGAATATTCGGTGCCTATGGCAGGCGTGGCTGAAATCGCTCAAAACGCCACCGCACACTGGGGGAACTTGCTTACACCAACAGTCACGAGTGATGCTCAGCTCAGCTGATAGCTCCAGTGTGCGCCGGGCTTAAGGTAAACCAAATTTATTATTACCTTTATTTAGTTAAACCGCAGAGTAGCAAGAGAAATCATTTGTAAATTGATAAAAATGCATCATGCATGTAACCTCTTAATCATTTTAAGTTTCAGGTCAAGTTTCAGGCATGGTCGATCATGATGATGCTTCTGAAAAATACCTCATTGGAATTATAGCATTAGCAATTCTGCTGGTCATTTCATTTGTTATTATCGTTTATTTTATCTATCAAACTCGTCGACCCAAATCATCAAACACTGAAACAAATGTGGAAACCACTAATGACGAAAATAATTCAAGACACATTTATGATACTCCTGTCAGCAATTATGGACAAGTAGACGATGAACAGTCGACGTATACAGCTCTCAAAAGGCCTGGTCCTGGAGAAGGAAATGATGATCATATATATGGTCATCTAAATCAAGTGCTACAAAATGTTTACGCAAACCAGGGAGAAACTGGGATTTAATACTATCTGGTTAAAGGACATTCGGAGTAAAAATTTACTTTACCTCGTTTGAAAGAACTTTTAAAATAATTAATAAAGAAATTTTGACTGAAATTTGCGAGCAGTCCGCCATCTTGGATTATTCAGGATATATATGTTATATCACAAGTGAAGTCACGCAGAATTGTTATCATAACAGCCAGTCATTGATATCAGCCAAGCAAAAACTCGAACTTGCATGCTGCTATTTGAAATTTCGAATTGAAAAGGCTAACATCACTTTGAGGTCATCAAAACCATAGTTAATGAGGTTATTAAGTCTGGTTTAAGTACTATTTAAAGCACGCGTGGGAGTGTTTTATCACATATAAAACACGACGCGTAGCGGAGTGTTTTATATGTGATAAAACACGACTACAAGTGCTTTAAATGGCTTAAAAGACGACTCATCTTATACGAGTTCAATAAACTTTGTCTAAACCGAGAAAATCAAAGCTAAAATTTATGTAAATTAACATGATTCTTTATCACATTTAAAACCACGACACGCTTATGATTTTTCTTTGTGTTTTGCTCCTGAATTATTAATGAGTTTTTTAAGAATTAATCCAAGATGGCCGACACCTTATTGCTTTCAGGCAAAATATTCCAATTGTTAAGTCGGATATAAAATATCTGCAACAGAAAGTTAATACACAATCTTAAACATTCTTTCAAATGAGTCAAATTAAATTTTTAGTCCCAGTGTCCTTTAATCATGATATGATATGGTATGGAAACACTGAAACACTAAACACTGAAAATTTCAAACTCGCTATAATGAACGAGTATTTATGTTGAGACAACTCATTATGCACAAATCGTCTGAAATTTTATTTGTTAATATTTGCCGATTAATATGGTTCTCATGAGTGATTCGACGTGAAAACGCCATCGGATGATTGTTTTATTTTGGCAAAAATAACACCGGATACAAGTTTAAAAAAAAAACAAAGAAAAAGATAGAAGAAAGACTTTGTCAGAGTTTCCAGACCATATCTGGATTGAATTTGGTCTGTAATTTTGAACTTTATGATCAAAACCTGAAAGATATTAATTTCGTTGTCCGCTGATTTTTCTCAGCAATTTCCTTGATGATTTTATTCCATGATTATAATACAATAATGTAGCATGTAGCAGACGTTAGCATGTAGCAGATATAATTAATACTAATAACTATTTAAAGTATTTTTTAAAAACTTGGAATTAATAGGACAAGGAACATGCGTAATTTATAGTTCTATTTTGTAGTTGTGTAGTGCATATATATCACTTACTTGATTAAGATAAATGATAAGATATAATTGTTGATATAATGTTTGATAATAGTGCAGCGTGTGAAGGCTTAAACTTAAGTAGAATCTACGACCAACTTTGGTTTCTTTCATCAGTCATAATTCTAGAAAATTTACACCATATAGCATAAATAACTTAGTCGGAATACGGACTAATTTAATAAAAGAAATAAATGGGTTAATTTTTGGTATTGCGTCGTATAAAAGGAATTATAAATTCGTCCTGTTCAGGCCCTGTGGGCTGTAGCGCTTCTTCGTTTCAAACGTCGTATCGTCATGACAAGTTAAATGCAAATATTGCTAGTATGGATCTATATGTGATCTATATTTCTTTGTAAATCACGCTGATTATTAATTAAATCCGGGTATAATTTAGAACTTTGAATACTGAAAGCTTTGCTGAAACTTACGTTGTGATTTCATAATATTAATGTATAACTTCATTATTAAGTTTACGGATCGAAAGCTTTGCAGTAATAAATTTACGTGGTGTTTCCACAAACAAAACCTATTATAACTTCATTATTGTTTATTGCGTACATTAAATATTGTACCTGTCGATGGGAATTGGAATCCTTGCCCCAACCTGGGTCAAAATATTAGTTTGGGGCTCTCGTGATTTCCATTGTATAGTACTGCATGAGGTACGTTAAGTCCCCAGACAATTTTGAAATCAGAAGTCCCACGAACGGGAAAATCCTCCATTCGATCTGGGAGATTAGACTGTTGACATTTTATGTCTATATGGATAAATCACTTTATTTTTTAAATATCCCCCCCCCACATGTAGGCACCCAGCCCCATTCACATAGGCGTACGGTGCTGATATCTTCCGGGGGGAGGGGTAGTTTAAGAGCATTGTAATGAAATAAACAGAATTTAACTCTACATATGTTCTGATAAATCTGCCCGAAATTTCTTTAATTTTCCTAGCATGAATTTTTTTTTGGAGGGGGGTGGGCAAGTGCTCCCTGTGTCGTAAGTCTATGCACTGCCACAAGCAAAACGTTTGTGTGGTGTATACCCTGTAGTATTCTGTCTTTATCATTGGCGAAGAACTTTCTAGTCTTATCTCTGTTACACTTCGACATTAAATCAACTTCGACATTTCAATGGCGAGTTCCAGAATTTGATTTACATTTCTATGTATTTATTTTAGCTCAATGAACACTGTGATTAAGCACGATCAGTAAAAGAAGCAAACACAAACCATTTAAAGTGCGATGCTTCACTAAAATCGACACCTGCATATTATTTCAAATATTGTTGAAATTACAACAATTAGTGCTAATACTTTAATATTCACGCGAATTTGTTTTGATTACATCATTCATGGTTGATACTATGACATCATAATGGTGATACTATGACATCACATGCGCCGTCGGGCAAATGTGCATTCCTCGATATAGCCGCTAGTAAATAAAGTGGAAGTTATTTAGGCGCAAGTTTTATTTTCAAAATCCGCCATACTTATTACACTGGACTGTAGGCCAAGTGTCCTAAATCCCTCTTTTTCTGTTTTTTCCCCTGTTTTTTTGGTAATCGAGAAATCGAGTTTGCGTTAGCTCATTGCAGGCTCAGGCTGCAACGATTAAGCCAAAATGCCGTCGATTCCTCGGTTGCATGATTTATATACTACAGTAACAAACTCGTATTTATGTACGTAATAGCCGGCTCATGCCATGCTTGCGGTACATTTTTCGTTTATTAGCCCATACACTTGTACGAGGGTCCTGAAAGGGGGGGGGGGTGTCCCAATCCCATTTCCCACCTGAAATTTTGGCAAAATCCCAGTCCCAGTTGGATTTTTATTAGAAATCCCAGTCAATAAAAAAACCTTTATTTATCGGTAGATTAAACAGTTTTAAGACTTTTTAAGCCACCGTGTGTGCAAGTGGCGGACACTTTATGAAATATTGGGGGGGGGGGGGGGGCTCCTGCCGAAGGCACGGAAAATTTTTAAATTTGAATCCCGGAAATGGCCGGCATTTGCATCATTCTGAGACACGCATAATCAGAAAACCCAAAAGTGGGCGCCAGTGTATGTCTGTTCGCAGGTAATGCTTTGAATAATATAGTTAACAACAAAAATCATGACTAAAGACACCAAAAACGGATCAAAATTGGGAATCGACTCACAATACTTCAATCCCATTCCCATTTTTGAGGACTTCATTTCCCATTCCCAGTGGCCAAATCCCAGTCCCAGCAACCCAAATCCCATTTTCCCAGTCTAAAAATAGATCAATCCCAGTTCCCATTTTACTCTTCAGGGCCCTCTTGTACGCACGTGCTCAATTCCGAACTGCAAGGATAGAGAGCTCCAGTGACATATTCAGTTCAGTTTCAAAATGGCGGCATTTCACTGAGCGATCTAGCTAATATATATTTCACACAGTTTTGTTGAATTTTCAAAGAATTGTGCCAGTTTCCTATGAAAAATACATTGTGTCGCACTCTGGACTCCCTTGCGTGTTGAATAAATGTGTTTTTTTTTGTGTAACGACCCGAAAACCCCAAAATTTGGACCCAGCGAATTTATACAATATAGTGGATTATAAGCAAGGACAAGTTAAAGGTTTGACAGTTTGACTTTTTAATTAACAAGTATAAATATACGTTGTAGACTCACAAACATGCGTTGTGCACATAGATATAGGAGATCTAGATTGCTAACGCATACCTAGCGCAGGGGGGGGGGGCTACATGATAAATCCAAGATGGCGGTACAACAGGGCAAAAAGACTATAAATTCTATTACGAAAATCAGGATTTTTGCATTTTTTGCCGTCGCATTGTTTTGAAACCTATTCGGTCAAATTTTATGGTAAAGATAAACTTACCGCGAAGATTTTGAGCATATATATATATGATTGAATTGGATGAAAACTCGCAAAATTATCCATCGATAAAAGTTCGTGTATAGTACTGATATAGTACTATATATGTAACTTGTACAGTTTTGCTTTAATTTTTGCTCACTATTTGCATAAAAAGCAAATTATAACAGACCATAGATGATAGACCCTCATCCAGTGCTC
>CACRXK020009675.1:0-18762 GCA_902702795.2 Paramuricea clavata
TTAAATTCTCTGCTTCAACCAGATTAACCACACAAATGTTATTGTCACCATTGTGACTACCGACACTTTTTACGAGTAATACACCGATAGTTGAGCACCGAGACTCTGACTGATATATCATACTTTGTTTTCAAATATCTTTGGTTTTGGTTAAAAACCAACAATTATACATTCTTAAACATTTTAAATACTTCAGCCTACATAATTTTCATAATGATGGTCAATTATTCCACTTACTGAGAATACTATAATTACTTCTTTACCATAAGAATTCTTTTGGGTTTAATTGAAGTATTATTATTCACAGCTGGTCTAAAAAATTGGGTGTTTTGATGCATCATACTTTTGTCAGTAAAATTAAAAACCTATTTAGTCCTATCCGGCTATGCAGAGTTTTATTTGTATTGAGGAGGTAGGGCTTAGAGAGACACAGAGGCTTAATGAATATGGTTACACTGAATTTTATCAGTAAGTAAATTTCATTTTTTACATCCTGAAACCAAAAATCACCATATTATGCATGAATTACATATCACTTTCACTTGTCACAGAGTGAACATACCAAATTCAAACAACATTCACACTGTTTCTAGATGAAATAATCAACCGATTTTTTGGGCAAACAATATGGGGAAAGATAAATATTTATATGTGTGCACATGGTTTCAAGATCAGCTAATGGGATTGAAACCAGCTTTCCCAGTTATGCTTGGAGCTGATGAGAACAGTTAGTTTTGAACACAAAATGGCATGGGACTTAATTCATCTAGGTGGCAATATATCGCCTTCTCACCAGCACAATTGATCACGTCATACACATTCATTACTGCCAATCCCTTTAATATTATTTATGTCTCATTACAAATACAATATATTTTCATTATCAGCAGTACTATCATAATTACAACTTGTGCATCACCAATATCATCACAACTTGTATTTCACTACCATCATCATCATTATTCCCACCATTCTAATTTTATTAGTCAATCAGAATGAATAATAAAATTCCTATTTTACACCACTCATATATTACTTAATTGCCCAAGGTCAGGGCCATTTCACATCACTCCAGGATCTGAATACCCTGCAATCACCTTTTCGATATAATACTAAAAGAGAAACAAACGACAAATGTCTTACTGGCATACTGGAATATCATACTTGCCATAAAATAACTGTCTTTGAAACCACATTCTGCTGTAACAGCACAACTGCTCAAGGTTGCAAGGTAAATAATAGGGATGTAGTAAGGCCAGTATTACTGGTAATTGTCTTTTTACATTTTGCTCACAACCAAAGTCCAATTATATGGAGCAAAAGTTAGAATATCCAGCCACTTTTTATTACTCACTTAACCTTACACTTGACAAGTAAAATTGTCTGGTGTTGGACAGAGAAAAATAACAAAGTATGCCATATTTGATTATCCCATATTCCCATTACTATAGTGTGACCACACAAGACTCTCCCTAATTGGATGGGTAAAATTGGGGGCTATGGAGATTTAATGGCAAGAAGTGGGGGAAACATTTTCTCCAATAAAATTTATGGGGGCCATTGGAAATTTATGGGGGCCATTGGAATCATCAACCAGAGTATTGAGGCGATAAAGAAAAGAATACCTGACTGTAAAATTAATGTAATCTAATTTTCTTGTCACACAAAGTTAGGTAACGTTGGCATTTTCACACTTTTCTATTATTATCGTACAATTCCGTTAAGTATTTATTGGATGAGTCAGAGACCAATGGATTGGTATGAGGGCAGTTAATTTGTAATTTTTGCATGTATTCATTTATTAACTTTTGACTACTGTAATGGTCAGGCAGTTAAATAAGTATTTTACTGAGGGTACTGCCTAATGATTTTACATGCCAAAGATAACTCCAGTTATGAAAGATTGAATATTTTCTGAGTAAGCTGGAACAGAAAATTTTGATTTTAGTGAATTACTAAGTGAAGGATGGAGATAACCAAAAAATATATCAGGCATGAAGGAGGGTTTATATCCAAAAGCGATGGAGGAGTAATTAAACGAAGAAAACTAATTATACAAACAGACAGCCACGAATCTGCTGGAATTTAGGATATATAAACTGATAAATATTAAAAGATATGAGAATATAATTTTATATATGCATCATAAAATCGTTTATCTCGAATATACTGCAATACAGACTGCATTCTTTAAAGCATAATTCAAAATCCATGTGACTTCAAAGTTTATAATTTCCATCAAATAAAAACAAGCCTAAAATCTGCTGTCTGTTGTTTTAAAATATGAATTTTCAAACAATTGTTATACATTGATTCATATTTTAAAAATCAAATTAAGGCAAATTCATTTGTATTTGAAACTTTTATAGTTCGTGCATTGCAATGTTCAGTTGTTCATCCCCCCCCCCGGGATAACATGACCTAAATAAAGGCCAGGAGTCACATGACCAGTGTTTACCAGGGCCTTTGCTTCCCGTACCAGAGCCTCTGAACCGCGCAAAGGCCCTGGGTACGAGGTTGCCCCTAAATAGGCTTTTGAACCTTATTATATATTCAGTTTGAAATCTTCGGGCGAGGAGCGAAGCTTGCGATTAAAAACATTAAAAACTTTTAAAATGTTTTATAATGCGTCGAAATATTCAGGTTATACGAAAATTTGTCGTTCAATTGAAACGATTATATGTGGTAATGTTTCTCGCAGTCTAAAAACGACGTGGAAATTCTGAATCGCTCGCTCGAAGCATAACTATGCTTGAAGCAGCCAAGTGTTTACAAATTACCGTATGTTTACAAAATGTATTGAATGTATGTGTTCAATTGTTCAGCCGAGGAAGTACAATTTGAGGAAATTATCTGGAAATTATAATTTCGAACGCAAAACGAAGAATGGAAGGATACGAAATGTATAATTTGTTTAACAAAGAGATTATATTAAATTGGATTGTTTTCTGGAATAATATTTTGACATGTCTACGGGGTTGAAATTTTGATTATATTTCACTAATTTTAGTCAAATCATCAGGCATTTGGCAACATGCTCAGTGAATTGATATATAGAAGGAAAAGATCTTTCTGTTGAAGCAACCATTTCAATAAGTGAGGAGAGAAATATCAACTACAGAAATTTGATTACTACGAAAATCAATATTTTGTTGGCATCTTATAAGCTTGGTTTACATATGCTTGCGGTACGCCTGCACTATGTACTATTTACAGCTGTTGATGCATACATTCTTTTGTAAGTTATTTGGTTGAACTTCTAACGACAATAGCCTCATTAGCCTGCCAACGTACCGTAGGTATATGTGAACCAGGCTTCACTTCGTTGAATAGTTAATTTGGAATTGCAGTTTTTTTTAACTCCCTCACCTCCTTAATATCATGTAAATAATGCTAAATCCATTAAGTTGCATTGTGACACCATGCTCGTGAAAAGCAGTTGGCATGTAACAATTTCTCTTTCTAATAATTATAGTATATGCCTAGTTGTGTTACACACGTTTACTGGCCACATGACATGATCCATGATTTGATAAATAAATGAATTTATGACGTATCTGCATATTCTCTAATTATATGTATCTCCCTTGTTCATGTTCAAATAAAATTGCTCTTGAAATACATTGGTTTAAAATATAGTAAATCTAGGTATATCATGTAAGAGCCTACAATGCCAGGGGCCGACAACAAGTTCTTGTTGTCTCATCCCTGGCAGGGGCGTGCTTTCACTCTGTCTAACATCAGACAATTTTACTCTTCACAGAGTGCAGATAATGGGTTAAACTAAAGCTTACCAAATGTATTCATTGTTGTAAACTTGTCACAGCTTACAGTTAATATATAGTTCAATAATTGGAATTGAGACAGGGTGGTTGCTGTGTAATGTAACAATAGCAAAACACTAGTTATCACTGGGAAGTTTCTTCAGGGACTGTTTGTATTGTTACAGCTTACATGGAAATTTGCCTTGAAAATTGATGGATTTTACCCATGTAAATATTTTGTCTGCAAACTTTGGCAAGCAAGTTGAATGTCACATAAACCGTCACTTCGAAAACTATTAGATTCCTATTAAATTCCAGTTGTCTTTTCTATTCTTTTATGTCTATTCCCTTATATATGTCTAGGTAACTCACACCCATATAAAAAACAGGGCCATTATTATCTAAGACACTCAAGTTTGAAAACTTTGTCTTTGTCCAAGGAATAAATTGCACAGAGTATTCCACAATATAAAAAACCTCTTTGTTTTAAAGACTTTTATCAATGATTTTCCTTGCATACAAGCGTATTAAAACAAGGCAAGAGGTATATATTTAACTCATTCTCATCCGGTCGAAAAGTAGCAATTTCGAGTGGTGTTGTTTCAAACGCTTATATCTCTCAAATTATACATCGCACGGAAACAGAAATTGCATCGTTCGAAAGAGGAGGACTTCTGCTTTCCAACGATACCAATTTCAATTTCATCCGGAGCTTGGTTAACGATTTACTCGCATAAATTTGCATAAATTATGATATAAAAAATGTTGCAATTATGCATAAATGTATTTAGCGGTTCAAATTTCAAAGATGTCAAAAAATTTTATGAATATGACTGAAAGACACGGTTATGATCTACAAGTACCCGAAGTTTCATGCATGTAGCATAAACAGAAATATTTTTATTGAATTTTTATATAAACCAGGTAGTGGAGTAAAATTTACATTTTGTGCTCACATGAAACAAATACCTTTATCAAAGGTCCTTTTTTATTGCTGCAACATGTTATCAATACAAATTTCCAATATTTCTTACTCTCCAAAGATAGTATGGCACCAAAATAAGTCTGTGATACCCACAAAAGAACACTTAAATCATGATTAGCAAAATGTCTTTATTTCTACAATTACTACATACATTCTTAGATAATCATTACATCATTGACTTTAGTTATTAGTGGCATAACCAGCCTCAAAATTTGGTCATGCTATTCAAATTTGAAATAATCACTACTCATTTGTTTAGAAATTGATTGTTTTCACAATCTAGAACATGAAAATATTTCCAAATAGCATGACCAAGTGTTGTTGGGCTGGCATCATCATAATTAGTAGTTATAAAAAAGTAATGTTTTCCAAGGCAGTAATGTTTGCTAAAGCAGTAATGTTTGCCAAAGCACATAATTGGATTATGTGGTGAAAATATTTCCTTTATATTGTACTACAAAAGACCTAAGACTGTTGTTGTGTCCTTTATTTCATGCATAGAACATAATAATGAAACATAACGTGAATATAAACTTTACAATAACTTTCTAGTCTGTTCGATCGTTTTCCTAACACATGTCCTTTTTCCCATAACCCAGTCCATGTGGTCAGCGGTCATTGTCAGTCACTACAGTTATCCCCTTCATGGATTAGAAACTTATCATGCGGTAGAACTATAACCGTAATAGTCTGGTTGTCGTTTTATAGAGCGACGAGGTCGTTGAGCGACAATTGTTTCAGGAGGTGTTGTTGCAACATCTGGGGCAGTTGTATCGGTTATTGGCACTTTCTTAACAGCCGTAGAGTGGCGCATGAGGCGGTGATTTCCATCGTCGATTAGGATGGAGTCGCCCTTGACGGCGGTGACACGAAACGTATTGGCACGCCACGGTAGTGCTACTTTGCCTTTCTTTTCCGAACGGATAAGGACCTGATCGCCGACTTTAATTGGGCTGGGCTGCACTTTCTTCTTAATGTCGTGGTAGCACTTCCCCTTTTGCTTGTTGTTGGCGTCGTGCTGTCGGTATGACCTACGGTTGATGTTTATGGGCGCTGACGGCTGTAGTGATGGAAGCTTGTCGTTGACGTTTCGTCCGAACATCATGGCTGCTGGTGGCTGACCGGTGACCGTATGGGGCGTGGTACGATAAGCCAACAGCCAAGCGTCGATGGCCTTACGCCAGTCCCGTGACTCGGCTATTGCGGTTTTGACCACTTTGTTGATACTGCGGTTGAGCCGTTCTGCTTCGCCATTCGCACGTGGATACCGGGGAGTTATTTTTTTGTGCTTGATACCAAATTCTTTCATAAGGTTAGAGAACCAGGATGACCGGAAAGTTTTGGCATTGTCGTGACAATTTCCTGGGGTACTCCGTAGCGGGCAAAAATTCGACGAAGGCGCGGTTCCAGGGCAGCAGTCGTGATATGCTTCATGATTTCTACTTCAGGATATCGACTATAATAGTCGACTAGCACCAACAGGTTTTCTCCGGTGGGAAATGGGCCTACGAAATCCATCCCTATCAATAACCAGGCTGCTTTTGGGAGGGTGGTGGGTTTCAGTGGGGTGAAACTAGGTTTTGTTGGCTCAGTCGCTACAAGACAAGGCTGGCACTGTTTCACGAATGTTTCCGCCTCCGTTGACATTCCCGGCCACCATACCTTAGTACGCAAACGGGCTTTCGTCTTGGCTACGCCTTGGTGCCCCTGGTGAGCAAGCTCGAGAACTCTTTGTTGTAGGGACCGAGGGATAACTATGCGGTTATTTCTGAGCAAGACCCCGTCCGAGAAGGAAAATTCGTTTCGATGGCTAAAAAAGAGACCAAGGTCTTTGTTCCAGGTGCCTGACTGGAGAGACTTGAGGACTGTTTGAAGCTTCGCGTCCTTCGCTGTGGCTTCTTTTACTTGTTCGATGGTGCAGGCTCGTGGAAGTGACGCTGTGGTGATGGCATTAATCATTCTGGTATCCGCGTGTTCGCTGGGATTGACGTGAGCTCGGGGTGGAGTCGGCTGTCGTGAAAATACATCGGCTGCGTTCTTTGGACCCGGTTCGTGACGAAGTCGAAAATTGAGATGTTGAATGCGCAGCGCCCAACGCTCGATGCGTGGAGGAGGTCGGGACCCGGGCTTGTAGAGACCAAGCAGTGGCTTGTGGTCGGTTATGATGGTGAAATCTGGGTCGCCGCTGAGATAGTGGTCGAACTTCAAACAGCCGAATTTGACGGCGAGTGCTTCCCTTTCGATCTGGCTGTAGCGTCGCTCGACATCGCTTAGCGACCGGCTAGCGTAGGCAACTGGTCGCGAAGTTCCATCTCCCTGGATTTGACACAGAATGGCTCCCAGTCCCACAGGCGAGGCGTCTACTCGAAGCTCAGTTTTACGATCTTTGTCGAAGAAGACAAGGCATGAGGCCCGCGAGATGCTGTTCTTCAGGCCTTGGAAGGATTTCTGCTGATCTGGTCCCCAGATCCACTTATTACCTGAGCGTGTGAGGCGTCGGAGGGGTTCCGCTTCCGTGGCAAGGTTGGGCGTGAATCGAGCGAGAAAGTTGATAAGACCGAGAAAGCTCTTCACTTCGGATACGTTGCTGGGGGTTTTAAAGTACTTAACTGCGTCAACTTTCTGTTGAGAAGGCTGGATGCCCTTGGAGGATAGCTGCATGGCCATGAAAGTGACTTTGTCGACCCCAAAAATGCACTTTGACTTGTTGAGGGTGATGTTATATTGCTGCAGTCGGTGAAGGCATGCGGCAAGACGCTCGTTGTGCTCTCGTACCGTGCGACCGTAGATGGTTATGTCATCGTGAATCCATCTTACACCGGGCATACCTGACAATACCATGCTCATTACTCGTTGGAGGATTTCTGAAGCGTTGGTGAATCCCATTACCAGAGTGGTACATCTGCGGAGACCCCTTGGTGTGGAAAAGGTAGCGTACTTTCTGGAGTTTGGATGCAATGCGATTTGGTGGAAACTCTTGAACATGTCCAGCTTTGACCATATGGTAGAACCGCCCATTTCGTCTGTGGCTTCTTCAAATGTGGGTATGGGCTGGATCTCTCGTTCGACGTGTGCGTTAACGTCGCGCCAGTCCTGTGTGATCCGAACCTCGCCTGGCGTAGACTTCGGGACGACCACGATACGTGACACCCAAGGTGTTGGGCCTTCTACTGGCTCAATGATGCCAAGTGACTCTTGGATGTCGAGCTCTTTATTCAGCGCCTCTCGTAAGTGAACTGCCACGCGTGAAGGGGGGTGCACAACAGGGGTGGTACCTTTTTTCATACGTATTTCGACTTCAACCCCTTTGACGCGGCCAAGTCCCTCGAAGACCTTGCGATACTTGGAAAGGATATTCTTCTGTCGTAGCGACGTGGGCAAGGATTTTGGCTCAGGGATAGGATTTTGTTGTTCAGTTGTGGGAGAGGGACTGTGACGAGGATCTGGTGTGACTTTGGACGCTTCTGCATCTGTGTGGATTTCGGTTGCAGTGTTCTCCTGCTCAGACGCTAGGCTGTGCAGGCCGTGCGTCTGGTGATTGGGTGGTCCCACATGAAGAATGCCCATTTCCATGGACGTGTCTCTGCCCAGGATGGTGGTGCCCTTATGGTTGACGATGACAAATTCTGCTGAGGACTTTTTGCCAAATGCATCCACCATGATGTGACACGCGCCCAAAATCTTGAGAGGTTGGCTGCTGCCGTATGGGTAGATACATGTGGACGTAGGCTCCGGCTTGGAACCCAGTTGTTTGACTTTCTGGTATACATGTAAGGGAAGCACGTTGACGCTGGCTCCCGAGTCAACAAGCAATGTTGTGGGGAAACCATTGAGTAGGAGAGACATTCTAGCATTGTTTTTGTTGATATCGGGGTGGGGAGCTTGTAGGGTGAAAATTTCCTCTTCGCTGCTATCGCGTGAAACATACTTTGCGAATTCAACAGCAGTCTCCCCCCGGTGTAACGCATTCATTTCGTCATTACGTGCCGGGGGCCCCTGGGTGCTTCGGCATGCCTTTGCGAAGTGATTTCTCTTTCCGCAACGACTACATGTCTTGCCTCGGGCTTTATCACATATGCGATGTCCTAGTTCGCCACAACGGTAGCATGTCTCATGTGACGGTGATTTCCGAGTTTGTTGCTGTTCCTGTTTCCGGGCGCGCTCGACCCAGTCCGGTTCCTTTTTGCGTTTGTCGCTCGGCTTCCGGTGTTGACGAAGACTCGAGAGTTCATCGGAGCTGCTTTCTGGGTTGTTATTTTCGCTTATCTCGCTTTTTTCGATGGCTTTAGCGTGCATTTCAGCGGCTTCGAGTGAACGGGCGGTCTTTAGTGCCTCTTGCAAGGAAATGTTTGGAGTTTCCAACAGTTTACGCCTGAGTTTAGTGGAAGAACAACAAGCGACAATTTGATCTCGGATTATACTATCTGTTTGGTTGTCATATTCACACATTCGGGCTTTAATGCGAAGTCTGGTGTGCCAAGAATCGACTTTTTCGCCCTCTAGTTGTGTACATTGGCGAAATTGGTATCTTTCGAAGACGACATTGTTTTGGGCTGCGAAATATTCGGTGAGTTTCCTTGTTAAAGTTGCAAAGTCCGTTCCCGTGTCCGTAATGTTATTCTCAGCAATGTCTTGAACGTCGATGCCTGCACAGTGAAGTAATATTGCTCTTTGTCGTGGAGCAGCGTTTATCCCTTTTGCGGCGAGATAGATTTTGACTGATTTCACGTACCTTTCCCAGCGATGAGCCACGTTGTTTGGCTCGTCGTACACGTCGAACTTTGCTGGGTTAGCGAAATCCATTGCGAAATTATCTTGACTTTGATGCGGCGAAAATAGTTTGTTTCTGTTCGAGAATGTCAGTTGAGGATATCAAATTGCTTGAAGAATGATTACGGAGGCGGGCTCTGCCGACTACGCCATTGTTGTGTCCTTTATTTCATGCATAGAACATAATAATGAAACATAACGTGAATATAAACTTTACAATAACTTTCTAGTCTGTTCGATCGTTTTCCTAACACATGTCCTTTTTCCCATAACCCAGTCCATGTGGTCAGCGGTCATTGTCAGTCACTACAACTGTAACCAAACTGATATCAGATCACCACGTCATACCCAAATCTGTTGCGATGAATATCTGGACTTCTTCCTGTATAAATTTCAAAGTCACAATATAACCATTAGGATTGTCTGCAGCGACCCCCAGATTTATTCCCCACATAGTAGGTCATCTAGCTTTCATGAACTGCCTAACCCCCAACCTATTTCTTGATTTGACAGTGTGTTTGTCTGCAACAACAATATTCTGTGACGGCTGGTACAGTTGTTGATGCTTTTTATTGCTGTAGTCTTTAGTACAGGATCTACCATATTCACAAACGCCATAAGCGCTTTGTACCTAACCCGAGAAATTATGTCTAATGCCCACAGACCATGATATAAGGTTTTTACACTCCAATAATTCTCAATCTCACTGTCGACCTTTAGCAAACCTGCATATTATACTAAAAGGCAATCAACCTCTCAAGGTTGGTGGACTGCAAGACCCTTTTTTATTAGTATATGGGATAACTTTTGAGTTATTTGTATGTGGGCATATGTATTGGTATGGCCAGGAAACTACATCCTGAAGCATTCCCTTAGTAAAAAAGAGTCGAATGAACTCAAGCTCGTAGTTCATTGAGCCGAATGAACTCAAGCTCACAGTTGATCGAAATGGATCCCGGACATGTCAGTGAGGAGCAAAATCTGGGAGAACATTCCTGGCGTCAGGATCATCATATCCGTCATGTACTATGGGGCCTAGTGGGGATGCTAGACAGGGTGCTTTCGAAACCTTAGGTCCTAATGGCTGGGCTTCCCTCTACCTCTACTCATCCCCCTACCTTCCCTCTGGGTTGGTGAGTGGGGTTCTCATGACTCATCAGAACTCTACTTCCCTGAGGCTATGAAACAGGAACAGCAGATAGGAACAGGATCAATATATTCATCAGTGCGAATAAAAACTTTTATAGGCATGGTGCCACTTAAAATTATAATAAGAGCCAACTAGTAAGATATAAGTATGAATACTTGGTTATTATGTAACAAAACAACCAAACATGTGCTCAAGGCTCATTTTACTTCGCCTAGGAATCAGAGATTTTTATGCCTAAAACACCATAAATTTTCGTCAACAATATAAATAAATACCATTTATATTTGTCAATTTCAGTATGAAACGATTATTTCAACACAAAAAAGCGATATGAGGACATACTTGGTCGTACTAGTGAAGCTATACTAAATACAAATAAATTTACAACGCCATGGCAACGGCAAAATATTGAATAGAAATTGTCTAGAAATGATACAAATACTTGCCTTGAAACTCCAGACACGACTCCCAATGCCAGGTTGAGATACTTGTCTTCATACGAAGACATTCCATCATTACTAGCACTATCAGTTTGCAAAATAAAGCCAAAAACGTCTTCAGAATGCGATTCAAACAAAACTACAACACAATACATTTCAACGCTCGTGCGTTCCCGTGCGCGATAATCAGGAAAATTGCTCTAAGGGGTTGATTACATGGAGAGTTTTCAGTCCGGGCTGAGTTTCAGCCCGGTTTCCCGGGCTGAAATTTCAGCCCGGCCTGAGGATAAAATCCTAGTAAATCACAGCAAGCGATTACATGACCAAAATTCCAGCCCGGGCTGAAATTTCAGCCCGGTTTGAGCTGCCCGGGCTGAAATTTCAGCCCGGGCTGAAACTCAGCCCGACATGCATGTAATCGCAAATAATTTCAGCCCGGGCTAAAAAACAACCGTTTAAATGGCTTTATTTTGCGTGTTTGTTTAATTTTTAAATACTTTACAAATAACCACAGTCTCACACGAGTCAAATGGTGGACAAATCAGCGTCTGAATGCTTCAAAGAAGCGTAACACGCTTATTGTCCCATTTCGTGACACTCAGATTATTTCAGCCCGGGCTGACATTTCAACCCGGGTTGAAGATAAATATAGTTCTGACTGAACTCAGCCCGGGTTGAAACTGCTCATGTAATCGTGATGCAATTTCAGCTCGTTTAACCGGGCTGAAACTCAGCCCGGGCTGAAAACTCTCCATGTAAGGGACGGACCATTTGATTTTTGATGGGGGGGTGGGTAGATTTTCAGTTTGCTCGATATTTTTTTTCCGCCTCCTGACACTGTTCGATTTTTTTTTTTGTCAGTCAGAGGACTTGCACAATATTTTTTTGTATGCATGTATATACATTTTTTAGTTTTTTGTTTTTACATTTTTTGGTATATAATAGGTATTAAATTGGACAAGTACTGGTGTAAGACATTGTGTAGCCTAAATAATGAGAGGACCAGTATTCAAAAAATGGTTGTTCTTCACTGATTTCTTTACTCCGACTCCTATGATGAACATGTACGTAAAAAAAACTAGGCCTAGGAAACTACGATTATTTATAGAAACTAAAGTAGGTGAAATTTTTATGGGACTCCATAAAAGGTGAGGATTAAGAGTGAGAGATTGAAATTGAGTAGGAAAGGCAACTCTACACGCGTTTCGACCTAACAGTCTTCTTCAGCAGGGTTTTTTAAAGGGGAAATATAGAATTTGTAGAGGAGAAGAAAGGAGAGTTTAGGAGTTCGGAAAATAATGTGAACTTGGATCCTCTACGTAGCAAAATCCACACCAGAACTAGCTATATAGCTATCTATTGGTCATATCGTATCATTCATTTACTAATCTCTGTTTTGGTTTTGTTATATATGTACATGTTTTAGTTATTATTGTATATTCATATATTTTAAACAAAAATCAAACCCTGCACGGTGTTATCATTATTTTTATCCCTTATGTATCTCTAATTGCCAAACGCCCCTATAAGCTCCTACACCACTAACACCATATTTGGATGCAATCACCTACAAGCACATGATCACCCTTACCATCACAATCACAATCATTCAAACTCACTATACCATTGAGTAAGTTAACCCTTATAATTGAAGGACCTGCAAATTTGCTTCACTTCACCAATACGAACGATGAACAATAAAGTGCGTAGTGTTTATTTATTTATTTATTTATTTATTTATTGTGCTTCGCTTCCAAACATTATACAATGAATGCATTAAAGAAGCTGGGACACCACAACAGCTTAACACCAATTACAGTGGGCCCTTTACAAAATATCAATATAAATATAGAAAACAGAAATAATTAACAATTTATTGCTGAAGGCTAGGTGATTATCGGTAAGTAGGGACAGAGACAAAGTCGAAGTTTTCATTTAACAATAACCACCGAGCCTAAGGCAAATAATTGTTTTAGTATAATTTCATAGGTGATTATTTGGGAAAAAAATAAAAATACACATTTCTTCGTCATTCTTCGTGTTGGAATGTCCCGCAAACAACAAGACCTTTGGTAGGATAACTTGACTAATAACATGTATAGTCGTTACATCCTTTCACTGTGTAATTGGTTATTTTCAGTTATTTCGTAATAATTTGTTTTCCTCTTGGTCTCACATTATTTTCCGAACTCCTATAAACTCTCCTTCCGTCTCCTCTTCAAATTATATCTACATGCACCCCCCTCTTAAAAAACCCTGCTGAAGAAAACTGTTAGGTCGAAACGCATACCCCTGTACGCTATTCCTACTCAATTTCAATCTCTCGCTCTTATATCCTCGCATAAAAATTTCACCTATTTTAGTTTCTACGGCCGTGATTTAATCGTAGTTTTCCTAGTTTTTTACGTACATGTTCATCATAGGAGTCGGAGTAAAGAAATAAAGAACAACCATTTTTGGAATTATACTGGTCCTCCCATTATTTAGGCTACAGGGCCGTGGGAAGAAATTTTTGATTGGGGGGCTGAAAGCGAGGGCCGAAGGCCCGAGGAAATTTTTAAATTTAGAGTCTCTGAAACGCCATTTTCTGGACCCTGCAACCCCCCCCCCAGCCCCCCGATTGCTACATACGGCCTGGGCTACACGCGGAAATGCACCGAATGGCAAATAAGGATTACCACTCGAAAGTCTTGCTCGATATTTTTTTTCGTCCGTTTATTCTTGCACGATATTTTTTTTAAGTTCGAATTGCTTGCCCGATATTTTTTGGGGGATTCTACCCCCCCCCCCCATCAAAAATCAAATGGTCCGTCCCTAATCAGCCCCTAAAAGATTTGTTTTTCTGCCTAAGCCAATCAAAATCCGTATCTAGGGTAAACAAACACTCCGGAAGTGATTCCTGCAGTCTTTTACCAGGAAACTGTAATGCTTTACCAAGAATTTGGCGTCCGAAGTTGGCCGAACACTATCCGATCACGAGAATTGCCATAATAGGCTTAGATTGATAATTGTGCTGTTACTCTGAGTTTATATCCACACCGGGCGAGCTTGAAAAATATGCCCGGCCACGGTAGGATTCGAACCTACGGCCTTTGGAATACTAGCCCAATGCTCTTCCAACTGAGCTACGCGGTCAGGACGGTTCGAGAAAGTGATATTTCGGAACAGAATCTAGTTCCTTCGATACCAATGTATTCTAGTAATATTTTTTTTTTTTTTTTTTTCCCGAGACTGCTCCGAGCTATAGAATGGAAGATGGCGATTCTTTTGGTATATTTGTTATTATTATACGTTGAAAAGAAGCAAAAAGACGAGCATTTGAATCAGGCGGAACATTCAAAATGCAACAGCAAAATTGATAATGTGTCATTTGCATAAATTTCACCGCATTGATCATTTCAAGGTAAGAAATTCGCTTGGAATTGAGCGAGAAACAATAAAATTATATAAATATTTCTGAATATATAGTATCGATCAAGCGGAATTTTTTGGTGGTATTTTTGTATGTCTACTGCAAATACTCGCGAAGTTCTTTAATATTTAATCTTCCCGTCATATACGTCGGAAATTAATATTGGCGGATCGAATTGAGTTTTAACTGATACCGAAGGCACAGTCACAGATGTCAACAGTTGAATTTACATTTTGTATATGGACAATTTTCGCTAGCTCCTTTTCGTGTTATAATTTCGAATGAATCACTGCCATTTCAGCTTTAATATTATGATATAAAATGTCGTCAACAATTTGAGTAGAAATTTGTATATATCAACGATATAAAACGTTCAATTGACACCCTGTCTTGACATGATCTGAATCGACGACAACGTGAATTCGCTGCTCTGGAAAGTCACTCGTTGAGTCGTTGTCTCTAAACAATCCCAGTAAATCGCTGCTTCGGCTCACGCTAACGTTCTCAGTTCCTTAGTCAAAGTTCCCTGTGTATTTACAGTGTTAAAGAGCGGGATTCTTCGTTAACTTTACAGTTATTCATCTCCGTTTAAGCCATCGTGCCTTGAAAACAAAAATTTCTCCACTCCTTGCTGTAAGCCCTCCTACTCCCCCTAAGTTTGCGTTTGTCGAAATTTGCATGCGCGAGCCGGTATGAGCAGTGCAAATTTTTGTGTCGATTTATGGCAGGCATCTCATCAAACTTTTTCCAACCACCCCATTCCTCAGGTGAGATGCCTGCGGAGGAGGCTAATAAAAGGCGGCTTACGGGCTTTGGCGTGATCTCTAGAGGAGTTCCAGGGACATGCACCCACAGACAATTTTGTAATCTAGGCACTATAAAAGGGCATTCCTGCAATGCGCGGGGAAATTCTATAGAATTCTGAAAATTGTACAGTAATTACAAAATCTTAAGTATCATTCACTCCATCTTCCAGACCCATAAAGAGATCTTTGGTGAGAGACTTTGTTCATCTGATGAACCATAAGTTTGTTATTAGTGCGGATGTTCGATAAATTCAATTTCAATTAAATCATTCTCATTCAAAATGTTTCGCCGGATTAGTTCAGTTTTTCTGCTCATTGACATTGTCTCATTTTCTTGTGTTAATTAACAACTTATCAAAGCAAATTTTATCACTGCACATTTTACATTTTATCACTGCCCATTTTACTTTTATCACTGCACAAATTGGTTATCACTGTACACTAAAATTAGGTATGTTTTCAAGGGCGTATTTGAGTATTAACATGTTTTTCAATATTTGTAGCTGAATTTTGTGTTGAAAACTTTAAGAACATAATATATATTATGTTCTTAAAATATTGGCTGATCGAAGCGATTTACGCGAGATATAAAAATTTCGGCGTCTTGTTGTCTTTTTATTTTTGGTATAAACCTACTAGTAGGCTTTTTATATTATGTGTCGTGCGTTCTGATTGGCTACACTACTAGTATAGCCCATTATTGATTGCCTACTATAGTACCAACAAGCGGCGAAGGGCGCGAGAGGCAAATAATGGCCGTTTTTAAGCATTAAAAGCTGCACTATTTAAAGGAAATTTCTATAGTATTTTCTATTTTCAAATTCGGTGTGCTTGGTAACCAGGCCAGGGACCACTTTTTTAAATGAGGCATAAAACTTAAAAAATTATTTAAATATGTCGAAGCAGCGTACAGAGAGAGAGAGAGAGAGCGAGCCTGGAACTAGGCTGTAGTTCGTGTATTCATTCTCGTTCCCCGAGCCTGCTATCCTCTGGAAGGAACGTGAGGCTATGGGATAATCCGTTTCAGGGAGGAATCTGATTGGCCGTTGATATGGAATGCACACTTCGATCCTAGCCAGGATTCCCGGCTTCCGGCAACGGACTATCCCAGAGCCTGACGTTCCTTCCCGAGGATCGCAGGCTCGGGGATCGAGATTGTTCAAGTATTTAGCTATCATTTTAAAGAATTTGAGAATTTGGCCAAGATTGATTTTAGCTTTTTTTGAGCTTTTTTATGGAGTTTTTCGATTAAATTTTAATTTTAACTTCTGTCTGTGTATTCTACTAGATGATGGAAATTGTTTGCCTCGTTACTTTTTCCGATATTTAAAAGATTTTAACGACATTCGGATTCTTTTGTGTGCATTTTTATCCGACCTTTTTAACGTAAACTTTTTTTAGTGACAATTCTGGAAGCCGTTTTGTGTACAGTTTGAAATTTTGGATTTCTTGAGCCTTGTTTCCTTCTTTTAATTAGCTAAATTTAAAGTTTGCAAATTGTTTTACGACATGTTTTTTTAACTTTTTTAAAACTCACAAGTATTATATTCCAAATTATTCTTGGAATGTCACCAAAGCCAAATTAAGCCAGTTAAGCGCTCATTTTATTAAAAAGTTATTATTTTTATGCACAAATATCAATTTAAATGTTTTCTTTATGTGGTTTAAACTAAAACAATTTGTCAAGTCAGACTTGTTGTCTCTGAGCGAATAGTCAACTCGGCTTCGCCTCGTTGACAATTCGCTCATACAAAACTCGACTTCGTTGTCTAATTGTTAAGTATTTACTGCATGTTTGGCTTTCCAAATAATTAATTATTTGTTTTGAATGCTAAAAGGTCCGAAAAGTTGGAGTTTCACTACCTATTTTCAAGCTATACAATAGAAGGAAAGAAGGAGAAAAATCTGAAATAATTATGAACTGCATGGTCTCCACAACAAAAGAAGCCGCGGCCACGGCATTATTTGAAGCAAAGTGACTCGATCTCGAGCAAGTGACTTCGGCGTACTGCCCCTTTTATGTTCATTGAGTTTAAACTGAGGTGACTGCTCCACAGGATTGTTGTATTTCTATCACTATCCCACTCTCTTTCATCTGAATACTCATTGTTTTGTCTTCAAGCCTCGACTTTATCCACCGGATAGTGATTTAAACGGTTTCATGGGACCGTTTAAGTTTATCCTACAAATAGCCGAAATTTAACTGTTGACAGCACTAAACGGGCTTCGAACAACGCGATTTCTAGAGCGTTTAAATTTCATCCGGCTGATAGCGAGTTAAACGCGGTGATTAGCGCCAAGTTTTTTGTCACACACATAAAAGATATACATTTAATAATAATAATAATAAAAATCTTTATTTTGGGAATCCTTAGACACAACAGTCGTGTGTCTTTCCATGATTTTAGTTACAATTTTAAAATATACTATTTACTATATTTACAATATTAATGTAATAATTTAAGATAATTTATACGCATGCAACAAAAACTAAATAGTCAAACAGACACCTATTTACAAAGGAACGCTTAAGAGAGGATGTCCACAAAAATCAAACATAAAGCGGCCACGACTGAAAAATCGATTTGCTCAAATTTTGCCCAGATATACCTTATTATATCGGAAAATGCACCATATATTCTTTTAGCTCAAATACTTTTTTAACTTTGAGAAAATGCCGTTTTAACACGACCACCCTAAATCACCATTTTTTCTGGGAAAATATGCGCTGATTGATACAGATAAATTTCACGACGACAACCGTTTCTAATCTATCTAAACCCCTAAAAATCTTGTTTTCGGTTATTCAAAGGACTGTGTACATGACTTACAGGAAATCTGAGTTACTTTTAGGAATAGATAGTTATGATAAGACAAGGGCGGCGCCAAAGTCGCCCATGCAGGGAGGCGGCAAAGGGAGCAATTTTCTCCGCGACCCCAGCTCAAGGAAGACAGGCAAATACAAATTTGCAAGGCAATAAAAAGTTTGTAGACGGAGGGGGGTAATTGTGGTTCACCGGGTCCCCAAGGGTATAATTGGCCCTGGAGCCCCATATTTCACTGAGCTGGTTTGGGCTGCGCCAGTATTTCTTCGACGGGGGGAGTCATCAGTGCTCTCTTTTGATCTTTGTCAATTGGCATTAAAACCGCAAGATCTACCGACAAGTGACCAGGATTAACGTGACAAGTGCCCGGATTAACGACAAGTGACCGGATTAACGTCGCGCGAGGCCCGTGGCAAATTTTAGCGCGAGGCCCCCAAACCTCCCCCTTCTTCTTTTTATGTAAACCATTGAATTTAAAGACACACAAAAGTGTTAAATAATTTTTTTCAATATTTCAATTTATTTGCATCAATTATAAACGAGATAATGGCCTGCCTGGCGCAGTTGGTGGGTATAAACAGGATCATAATATAACAGCTCAACGCAACTA